>CAOLHI010003441.1:0-175222 GCA_948474755.1 Ctenosaura bakeri | reverse complement strand
TAAAAACTTCCAATTAAATTATATCTTGAAAGGACTGTAAATACAAGACTTTAGTAAATTACAGTACTACATTGATCATAGTCATATATTGGCGCATTACAGGGACTTTTCTAACGCTATTGTAACCATTTGGATTTGGAGATGCCCTGTGTTAGGGCCTTGTAGCCTAGTTTGTTTTTAGTATCCTGTTATTACTTTCCCAAAGTTGGTCTATTGCAAAAAATTTTGAAGGCACATGTAAAGCTCTGACCAGGTGATGTAAATCAAAGTCTCTGCAGTATGATAAGCTTCCTGATTCACACCTCTTGGCTTTCCTACAGAAAGGGCTTGATTTAGGCCTTAGGCCCAATATATTAAGGAGGAAGAGAGCAGCCTTGCCTTTAGTCCCACTTAAAAACCATGGGGCCTCATCCTCTTCTCACCCTCATCTAAAGAGATTCTTTAGAGGGGTGATTAACATATTTCCTCCTATCAGCCCTGTTTCCCATCATGGAACCTTCCCTTGGTTTTGAAGCAGTTCATAAAACATCAAGTTGAGCCACTCAATTTGAGCCACTCAAGAAGGTTCCCTAGAAGCTTCTCTCCCAGAAAGTAGCCATTTTGGTAGTATTGTGTTTGCTCACGGTGTGTCAGCACTCACAGCCCTTTTGGTTAGCAGCCAACTCTGCTTCTTTAATAATGGTCCTTTCTGCAGACTGGTGTCCTCCTGGCATGGGGATACGAAAGGAGCAGGACCGCGACTAGGCTTCCTCGTAATGTCATTGCAGTCTCGTTCTTCTTGCGTTGCCAGCCGGTGCGATCATGGGATAAATCATTGACAAGTTTTGTCTTTCAATGACCCCCTGATTGTGTGACGGTCCTGTGCTTACCTGCCTTGCAGAAGGGCTGGAAGCGAGATGGAGGTGCTTTCTGCCCCAGCGCAGCATGGCAAAGTAAGCTGCACTGTGGAAGGAAGAAATGTGTTCCCCACGCTCCCTTCTGTAGGGAGCGGGTCTAGTGCAAAGAGGAGTGTTCCCGTTGTACTCCCTTCCCAGCAGAGGTGCTGCCAAGATCATGACCACAGGGCAATGTGATATGGTAAGGTGTGGAAAGGGCCAAAGACTACATCTCTCTACTTCCAGGTCCTTCCTTTAGACATAAGGTGTCCTCTGCCTTTCCCAGAATCAATACTTCTTTCTTTCTGTCCTGGTGCGTCGTAAGAGAACTTCTGGCACAACCTTGATGTGTGTAGAGCACTTAAAATGTATCTTCATAGAACTAGGGCATTCTGACAGTATGACTCTTTGTTTGCATCCTTCAGTCCAGCCTCACTGGGATGCAAGGTGTCATTTCACAATAGCCACATGAATCAAGGCATGCATCCCGATGGCACATGATTTGGCTAAACTGCCTTGCCCTTCTAAGATGATAGCACACTCAACCAGGACAGCTGCCACTTCAGTGTTCTCCACCAATGTTCTGATAGCAACATATGCAGGGCCACCACCTGGAGTACACCTTCCTCCTTTGTTCACAATTACAAGTTTGACAAGGTTGGCAGACTCTGCTTTTGGCAGGAGGCTACTGCAGGAAATGATTAGGGACTAGAACACAGCTACTGACCTTCCTCATGTTTAGTCTGAGTATGTCTTGGGTATGTCACAAGTGTGTGGATTTCTCCCCTCAACACCCAAGAGAATGCCACATTGGGTCCTTACTGTGAAGGTGCATTCTGGGTTGATGAGAGGAGGAATTCAGCCCCACCACTGTGACTGCTCAAGTTTTTGTTCTGGAGGTTGATGGATTTGGACTTCCTACTTTTCTGTCCTGCTGTTTTCATTTTCAAATTCTCTGCATTTTAGGCGTGGCTGGTCAGTGAACTGGTCTCCAACATGCTCAAGAGGAGAGGAGCCAATTTTCTTTTACTTTGGCTGTCACGAGATCTCTGTTCTTCCTGCCTATTTGTGGATGGTGGTGGCAGAAATCAAAGTTGTATGGACTCTTCCTCTCAACAATCCGGAGTGCACCTTTATGGTAAGGACCCAGTGGGTAGCATTTTGTGCTCTTCCCTTCCAATGATACTCCAGCACAGTTATTTTAACATTTAACATCTAACTGAACTAGATGTTGTCTTACTGGCTTGGAGGAAAGAGTAACCGTTCCAGCCACCTGTATCCTTTAATGAAACCATTGTAACGTGATGAAATGACAAGCTTAGAGACTGTGGACCTTCATGGAGTTCTATTTAAAGTGATCCACATGCTGCATTTGCAAAAATGGATTTTACTGAGCCAGCCTTAGAAGCTACAGCTGAAGATCAAAATATCTAGACTAATTCCTGCACGAGAAGGGAGGAGTGGTTCACTGCATGTTAAGAGTGATGTTTTTATACTCCGATTTGGAAACTGAACTCAGAAATTCAGAAACTGTGCTGTCTGCACCCCCCCTCCATTTACATCTTACTACTCTGAAGAGCAGCGGTTGCTGCATCCACAACAGCAAGTCCCTGGCCACTCCCATTCCCCTCCCTTACCCCACCCCGCCGTCGCTGACTGGTCTGTTTTTTAAAAACACACACACACATTTTTAACGCATTTCTGTGTTGCTATGTTTGTGCGTAGGAATGTATGTTCATTGATATGTGGAAAAAACATGTCATAACAGTCCATTACCAGATCCACTCTCTTCCCACTGTCTGTTTATCGCATTAAGACAATCATGATGGCAGCCTCTTCTTTGATGGACGGAGAGAGATAGGGACAGAAATGACGGAAGGGACAGCCTGGGAACGCCCATAGCAGGACACTTCTGCGATGTGAACCGATGCTACGCTTCTGCATGTAGGCAAAAAATGAAGCAGAACCAGTTTGGGAGATTTACATCAGAGTTTTTCTGGTTTTCACATACAGTGGTTTCGCATCACAGTGAACTGCAGTGAACCGATCTAGGAGCTGAAAACGTGCCGAACAACAAGGAAAACTACAATGCTAAAATGGTACAATGTGCAGACTGGAGGGTAAGAATTCGACACTGCTACGGCGTATCAACCTTGTGCAGAAATGGCCTGAGTAATAGCCAAAGGAGAAGGAAAATTCAGAATGCATGCATGCTGCTGCTGATCTAGCTTTGCTTCGTCATAGGACAATCAAAATGGCAGTGGTAGCTCTTAGATACATAGATGGGATCAGGTGCAAATAAATGTATAAACGTATAAGCCCCTCAACATTCAAGCAAATATATAAACATGAAACTTATGGTTTGGTGTAATAAAGTAGAATATTACAAAATAGTTTTATGCATACAAATTCACTAGACAAGACTAAATTAGAACTATGATAATGTACAATCCCACTCAAATTTATACTATAAATATCATGCTACAATAAGTAGTATAGAATAATGTGGTATCTTATGTAAAGACAGCTGCACAAATTACCATGAAAGTGGATTGTTGTGAATAACAGTTATATAGAACATACTGTAAACCTGTGGTCAACAAAATTCACAATAGTTCCAAACAGTAGTATCGTAATGCTGAAGCAAAAAGATATGATATATAACCAAATTACCAATAAGAAAAACAAAACTTCTTAACAACAATGTGATAAGCTATGATACAATGGTAGCCTTAACATTAGTGGTAATAAGCTGTGATAGAATGGTGGTAAGCTTGTATCCTGGAATTAACACAGGCCTTTTCAACACAGTGGGTTTTCCTCAGCCATTATGTGATCAGCTGCATTCACTGTAATGTAGAATTTCCTCAGCCACAAAAATGTCCTGCTGTTTGCTTTACAATGTGCTTTTCTTATTTCTTTTTCTTCATCAGCTTCAAAGACCTTTTGTTCAAAGCAAAACAGCCTCTACTTAATGTTGAAAATACCATAAAATTATAATAAATGATAGTAATAGATTTAAACATTTAATAAACCTCAACCATGTAGTGTTACTTACATATCCCAAGTTTTTCAATGGGTGAGAAAATAATTATTCCTCACTTTTCTTACAGAGCCAAAAGGCTGAGACCTGTGCTGTGAATTATATGAAAAAGTACTGTAATAAATATATAACTAATTACATGCATTTGTAAAAGCACAATAATTCATGAAAATACATATTACAAATCCTTCCAAAGAAAGAACAATAAGCTGCAGGTTTTTTGTTTTGGTGATGCTGAATGCTTTATATACCCTAATCAGCTTAAATACACTGGCCTTGCTAACCACCTCTTACTTATATGTGGATTAGACTCATGCACTGGTTAGGGAAATCTGCCATTTTGTGATTGCAGGTAGTACTGCATGCTTTTAGCAGAGACACATTTACCATATATACTCACTTACAAATCTAGACATTTTAGTCAAAAAATTGACCCAAAAAACCTGAATCGACTTATCCATAGGCCAATGTAAGTACTATACCTAAATTCTTATCAAAAAAGGAACCGTCCCCTTTTCTGGGTAAAGTGGCAAAAGGCGAGAGCTTAGTCTGTCCCAGGAGAACCCAAAAGAAGTACCAAGCGCCTCTTCTCTCTCTGCCATGGCACGGCTTCTGGCCTTTTTGGATGGCTGGGTAGGAAAATGGCAGTGGGTTCCCATCAAAGGAGTGCTGAGAGAATAAAGAGGGTTCTTTTTTATCAGGGTTAACAGTGTACTTTAACTTTTATCCAAAGAAGAACCATCCCCTTCTCCAAGTAGAGTGGTGACAAGCCTTTTGAACGCCTGGGTGAGAAGATGGCAGTGATGGCCGCAACCAAGGACGACTGACTCCCAGGAGTGACACTGGTGCTTTCCGCTTTCATGGAATGACCCTCAACTTATCCAAGATTCATATCAAAATCCACAATTTTGGCCCCAAAACCTGCCCTCAACTTACATATGAGGTCAACTTATACAAGAGTATATACAGTAAATTATTATGATTAATTAATGTATTTTTAAACTGTCTGTGAAGTGCCTATTCTCAATATGTGTAGAAACAGGTGTTGCTGTTTTTTTGGCCCTGGGGCTATTCATTTATTTAATATTGGATTAATTTAATTAACTGGATCTAATTATATGAAATTACATGAAATTTAATATTATTATTATTTTCTTTATTTTTATCCTGCTTTTCTCCCCGAGGGGACTCAAAGCAGCTTACAGCCATTAAAAAAAGCATAACTAAAAACTGTGATATACAAAAGTTAAAACAAAAAAAAAAATAGATCCAACAGAGAGACGCACATTCTCTTTTATTATTTTATGAAACATAATGGCTGAGATTGGGGATAATGAGGAGATAGGGCACACTACCTGATAACCTCCCAGGATCTACATTCTCTACATACATACACAATATGATTGTGACATACAATATTGTAAATACTAACATATTTACTAAGCAATTATCATTACAATTCATGTCATAAGGAATGCCGACATGACAAGAAGAGGCCTTTTTCTCCTTGCAGGTAGCTGAAGGAAAGGAGCCAGCTAATTGTCTGGCTGCCCCTCATTCTTTCCCCATCCTCTCCTGGCTACTGAATAGGTGTTGTACGGAGGGACACCAAACTAGAAAAGAGGTAAGTGGCCCAGGCAAAGGATGGCGGTGATGAGTTCCTCCATCTTCTACACAGGGAAAAAAATAAATCTGCAGATGTCTTTAACAGGATGCCAGCAGTAGTGTATGTCTGTAGGAGCTGGGGGGAGAGGATGAATGTAAAAATTGTGGGTTGCACATCATCAGTGGCTCTGGCCACTGCTAGCAAAACAAACAAAATAAACAAACAAACAGAAAATCCCACTAGCTCAGGTGGGCACCACTATCCAGTTTCTGCCTGGTCCAGTTTCAGTTTCCATCTGGTTTTATTGTTTTAATCAATCTGAGTCAACAGGGATACACAAAAAGAAAAGAATGCTCAATTGATACCTAACAGCACTAAAAGATGTCTAAGGAAAAACAAACAAACAAAGAGAGAAAAGAGAAATACAGCAATATAGGAGGTCCATATTCCTGGTCATTGTTGTGTCTTTTCCAGATCCATACAGCAGACACAGCAGTTTTGTTAGGTCCACTCGAAAGTCCTAATCAAAATGCCCAAATATGGAATGCAAGTGAGAAACCACTTTAAAGGGTCAGGTGAAATTCACCACCACCACCATCACCACCCTTTGCTAACCATCTGCAATCTGGATGTTGTCAGAGGCCATTTCTGCACTAGACTGTTATAGCGCTATGATTCCACTTGCAACATCCAATGGAATCCTGGGGTTTGCAGTTTCGGGAAGGGCCAGACGGCCCCTCCCGAAACTGCAAACCCCAGGATTCCATAGGATGTTGCAAGTGGAATCATAGCACTATAACAGCCTAGTGCAGAAATGGCCAGGGAGTGGCAGGCCGAACACCATTGTTCTGGTCTCCTCCCGCCTTCTTTGCAGCTTCCTCTTCCCAGCTTGTTGAGTCCAGAAGGCTACAAAGGAACGTTGGGCACCAACTTCTCTACATTTTGTTGCTTCACCCATGTTTGAGCTTGTTTTCAGAAGTGCAGTGAAACAACTTGGAGCAAGAGATTAAGAATCATTGCTTACTCAGAAATTGTGGTGAGGGTAGACAAGGCAGGGGAATGAGCATCCTCTGTCAGCTTGGAACAACAAAACCCCAATATTGTTGTCTGGTGTGATTAACACTGACTGTGAGAAAAATTGTGATTAAGTACAATTTAATATTGACAAAATAAGTGCCAAGTGCTTGTCAGTCAAGCCCTTTGCTCTCATTGGCTAGAATAGTGTGGAAAATGGAGATGGTGGGGTGGAACTCTGCCTGCGTATTTTTTTTGCTGTAAGAAAAGAGGCTATTCTTCTCTTCTCACTCCCCTGACCTTAACCAACGTTTAATTTTCAGGAAAGCCATCTGGAATATTCCCTGAAGTATCAGGCCCTCATGTGCTGCCTCCCCCACATTTCACACCCCAGGCCCCCAATAGTTCCATTTGAAAAAGCCTCCACATTGTGGTTACAAATATGAATCAGCGCTAAAGATGTCATACCTTGAGACTTCAACTGAGAACCATGGTTGATTCAGTGTCTGAATAAATACTAATTATAAAAGGAAAATTCTTCCTACTCAAGAATTTAAGCTCCTCTATATGCCGCTTTCTTTGACCACATCTCACTTGTTCTTCCTCAGAAGTAATATACATGGTGGCTGTTGGTGATATTTGAATGCATAAATCACTCAATGCATCCGGGGCAAATTGTTCACTGTAGCCTAACAGATGTATTCTGTGGACAGCACAGGAAGCAGAATTCCACCTATCTCAATTTTCTGCTTTGTGACTGTACACAGTGGTTGTGCACTAAGCAACAGTAACTAGTCACTTACATGCACTTTGTAACATTGCTGTTCTGCACAGGGGTTACTTAATGCTGAAGTAGTATATTTCTGCACATGGGTATTTGTGCTACGCTGAGGTCCTGTTGGATTGTTAATTGCTAAGTCATGGGGTGAGATCCATTCCTGAAAGATAACAGTTGCATGGAACTGGAGACTGGGGAAGAACTTTGCAGATGTCTCTTACATAACTTTTTCCAGGAGATAATGCTACAGAATTTCTGTCCAGCCTTATGAAATCTTCTGCTTAGGGTCCTGCTAGCTTCCATCTTAGAATCATAGAATCATAGAAATGTAGAGTTGGAAGAGACCACATGGGCCATCCAGTCCAACGCCTTGCCATGCAGGAACACCCTCAAAGCACTCCTGACAGATGGCCATCCAGCTTAAAAATCTCCAAAGAAGGAGACTCCACTACACTCCGAGGCAGCATATTCCACTGCCGGACAGCCCTGACCATCAGGAAGTTCTTCCTAAGGTTCAGGTGGAATCTCCTTTTCTACAGCTTGAACCCATTGCTCCTTGTCCTGGTCTCTGGAGGAGCAGAAAACAAGCCCTCTCCTTCCTCTACATGGCATCCCTTCAAATATTTAAACATGGCTATCATGTCCCCTCTTAACCTTCTCTTCTGCAGACTAAACATACCCAGCTCTCTAGGTCTATCCTCATAGGGCATGGCTTCCAGGCCCCTCACCATTTTGGTCGCCCTCCTCTGGACTTGCTCCAGCTTGACCACGTCCTTCTTGAATTGGGGTGCCCAGAACTGGACACAGTATTCAAGATGAGGTCTAACCAAAGCAGAGTAGAGTGGTACCAGTACCTCCCTTGATCTAGACACCATACTCCTATTGATACAGCCGAGAATTGCATTGGCTTTCTTGGCTGCCGCATCACACTGCTGACTCATGTTCAGCTTGTGGTCTATTAAGACTCCTAGATCTTAAGCCCTCATGCTGTTTAACTTCTCACTGAAACCTCTGAGAGAGGCTTTGGACTTGCATTGTCATTACTCATCAGTACACTCAATTTTATTTCTCATTTTTCTTAGCCAGGGCAGACTGTTGGTATCCTGAGCCAATGCCCCACCACTGCAATAGGCTGGATAAAGGAAAACAAACTGAGACTTGGGCCCTTTTAGTAGCTTACCTTTTTGCAGAGCTGGAGTGCAGGGATTGCACGAGCAGCCTCTTGCGAGAGGTTCTCGTGTCCCCATTGCTTCAGCTCTGCAGCTGCTGCCTGCTTGTGAGCAGGTAGCGTGAGAGCCCCTCTTCTTCCTTCCTCAGCGCAGCCTGGGATTTTCCCAGGCTGCGCTGGGGCAGGAAGCATGAACACTGCAGCTCTGGAGCTCTGCATGCATGGTAAATGTGTGCGGGGCCCTGGAGCAATGCACAATCGTGCATCATTTTCAGCTCAAAGTCAAAAATGAAATAGTGCACGATCAGTACCTGCTGGCCCCTGGAGCATCGCACGATTGCGAGTGTGTCGTGTGGACTGCTCTTCAAAATCGCACAATGCTCCAGGGGCCCTCTTGCATGGCAAATGCTGTGCAAAAAGAGCCTTGGTTCCAGATAAGACAGAGACATTATTGGCATTCCTTTGTCTGGATGAGTGTGATCTGAACTCCTTTGGAGGGGGTTGCATTCCTACTGAAGGACCAGGTTTGTAGTTTGCAGGTGCTTTTGAATTTCTCACTGTTTCAAATGGCTTCTCTGTCACATTGTAGAGATGTAAATACTCGAGGATTTCATCCTTGCATGTGAGGATGAACAACTACAATAGTTCTTTCCTTGCTACAATTGAAAACAAATATTCTTCTGCAGTATTCTCCCCATATTTGAATATTCTAAAATGTAGGACAGGAATTATTCTGCAGAGAAAAATGTACGTGGGCAGTGACATGTGCTAATAAAATAAAAATAAAAATAAATCACTGGCTGAGATCCTGCTTGGCTACCTAGCTACAATGATGTAGCTACAATTTGTCTCCCAATCTGAACCCCTAATATCCACCTTAAAAGCCAAGTAGCTGCACTAACCAAAGGAATTATGTGGCTCTGGACAGTTAAGCACTAAAGGATGACACCCCCAGCCTTCAGCCCCACTAGTGAGCCTCAGTGCAATGAGCAGCAGCAGGGACCATTGCGGGGTCTTGCCTGGCTATTAAGATGGGTTTTAGGAGGCATTTATGATTGTGGCCATCATCATAAGCATAAATTTCAAATTTTATGAGGTCACAGCTTTAGCTTATGACATTTAAAGCCTCACAAGGAAGCTAGCCTCAGTTTCCTGCACAGAAAACACTGGCTAGCATTCAACTAATAGCATATGCACGTGGAAGGTATCTTACACAACACTGCATGTTGTGGTTGCACATTGCACATTGCACATTGGCCATTGTACAATGGCACCTGGTCACTGACATATGTTGTGCAACATAGCTATTCCGCATGAGGATTGCATAGCACTGTCACTGCATAGCTCTGCATGAAGATATTTATGCTACACTGAAGGGATGTTGGATTGTAGCCACTGAACAGGAAACTTTTTGGCACACTAAACTGTTTTCTGCACAGAAAACAGAATTTTGTAGGGGGAAAAAACTCTCACATTTTTCTTTGTAGAATAATTTATCTGCAACACTTTGTGATCTTTGAATACCAAAAGAAAAATATACACAATTGTTGCTGGTCTATCATTCTTCCCAACAGGGTTTTCACCTGCCAGGAAACCTGTTTTTTCAACCTGGGAATGAATTATTGCAAATATTGTTTCCATTCCTATCACAGAGCAAGCTTTGCCAGTTCCAACCTTATCCAGAGATGATCAACTTGCTTGCATTATGTATCACTCTGGTTATCTCCTACTTTGCTTCTGTTAAGCCTCACTCTGATAATCTCCCATTTCGTCTTCTGCAATGTGTTCTGCATGGGAATGTCTTTGAAGATGGTCTGAAAACTACAGCAATTGCCAAACATAGCAGTGACAGTTTTAACTGGGACTAGCCAGTCTGAATATATTGTATCAGTTCTGTCTCACTTTCACTATTTGTTTTCCAGCCCAATTCAAAGTTCTTGTGTTGAGTCATTGAAACCTCTCACATTCCAGGATCTCATTGTATGACAGCACATCTCTCATACATGCTAAGTAAAGATAGCACTCATGCAGCCATCCTTCTGTGATTGGATTGCAAGTCACAGCACCCTAGCCAGCACAACTAGTGGAGAGGAATGCTGTGACTTGCAGTCCAACAACATGCATGATTCCCACTCCTGCCATAATGTCATACATGGGCCTCAATCCAACATCCTTTCAGTGTAGTGTAACTATCCACATGTGGATTTATTCTACACTCAGCCATATATCCTTCCCCTAGCTTATTGTAAAGCCCTTGAAGCTGCCCCCACATAGCCACTCCATGCTTCACAGCAAGCAAGCAGAATTGGAGAAGTGGCTGACAGTCTCCCCATTGCCAGATGCACAATGATTGCAGCAGTGCAGAGACCCCCAAAGGTACCCTCGTGGATCTCAGTGCTGATGTCATCAAGTCACATTCAGCTATGGGGAGAAGCCACTTCTTCTCTAATCCTGCCTGCTTGCTGTGAAGCATGAAATGGCCCTGAAGCAGCTTCAGGTCTTTAGAGTAAGTTCGAAGGTAGGGCTTTGGGTTACTGCAGAGGGAGAAAGTGAATACAACTCCTGCAGTGACAGAAAAGAGGTGTCTGTGGCCATTTCTACACTAGACTGTTATAGTGCTATTATTCCACTTGCAAGACCCTATGGAATCCTCAGGTTTGCAGTTTAGGGAGGGGCCTTTGAGCCAAACTCCAGGATTCCATAGGATGTTGCAAGTGGAATAATAGCGCTATAACAGTCTAGTGTGGAAATGGCCTAAGTGCATAAAGGACACATAAATGCCATATGTCCATAATTAATTCTGGCCATAGATGCTTCTCTCTAAGTCACTCATTTGGAGACAGGAGATGACTGTTAGAACACATTCTTGGTGGTATCACACCTCCCAATATGGAAAAATTTACCTGGTGCTAAAATTGTTTTCTTTCTAGCACCAGGTTATTACTTTTTGTGGGAGATAGGTACATCTTTGGTGCTTCAATCCCACTTACATATTGGTGTTTTTCATCCCTGTTTCTTGATGGATTTTAGTACCTCGTTTTTACTTCATTCTTTCCAGAGCTTTCCTTCTGGGAAACCTACCCCCCCCACCCAGCCTGGCCACTTACTTTCAGGTTGCTTTTGGCATTGCTGGAGTGTGCTGCACATTAGCTCCTGGCCTGATTATGGGTCATGCCAACATAGTCCTTTCCTTCTCTTTTCATACTGCATCTACAATGCCCAGCCACATTGCAGAGGGAAGAAATGGCAGTGATTGATAAGTCATGGGAAAACAGGACCACAGAGGGAGGTTGATCTGTATGTGGTTTTTTTAGGGAACAAAAAAGTCAAATGCATGGTAACAGTTCTGCTTTTGGTGTATCAATGATTCTTTTTAACACATTGCCCAAGCCTGCAGAAAGGCAAGGGGAGATCCCAGGCCTTTCTCACTCAACCACAGAGCAAACCCACCCACTGTTCTCTGGAGAAGAAAAAGAGCGGACTGGATGGAATTTCCCTCACCATACTGCGCCGTTCTTCGTGGAAGAACCCACAAATCCCCTTCCCTTCCCCACTTTTTCCAGATTAAAGATTAGAAATTTTTGAACAAACTCAGGAAGTGGCAAAACCCCTCTGAACAAATCTTGCCAGGTAAATTCCATGATAGTTTCACCTTAGTTTCATCAAAACTCTGAAATTACTTGAAGGTACGTGGTAACAAATTCTGCTGGTCCTCCAGCTCCAGGCGAGTGCAAGATCATGAAGGGAAAGTTGCCTGCATGAGAGCAAGTGGCCTTGTAGGCAAAGAAAGGCTGCCTTAGTTTATAATCCTCCATACAAGCCAGTGTCACAAGTAGCAACTCTCCCAGGTACACCAGTCACATCAAGTGACCTTGGCCTTAGCTGCAAGGTTACCCTGACTTGCTTAAAGTGGAACTCATGACATGGAACAAGAGCAGAGCTTTGTGAGAGTTACTTTTTAGAGACTAAGGTTGAAATCCTGCATGGGAGACATAGCTACAGTGAGGTGGCAATGATCTGTCTCCATATCTGGCCCCCTAAAACCCATTTAAAAATCCAGTGCTGACAAACGTGGCACAATTCCAACAGGACTCCATCTTGGCTGGTAGGTGGGAGGGGGCTGGACATATAATCCTTTGGTGCCCTTTTCACCAGGGCCACAAACCTCCTTTGGTTTCCATATCTAAGGAAAACAAATGTCTTTTCCTTTTGTGAAGCAGAACACACACACATGACATAGCAAGCACTGAAGGACTGCCTAGAAAGGATCCTGGAAAGGATTTCTCCACATCACTAAAAAATAATGGTCCAAATCTTGCATCAGGAGTTATGATGTGTAACTTTACAATGGTATAGACATGTTGCTGATATGACACGGTGCACAACCATGCTACTGAACTGTAATGGTGCACAATGGGGTATCATGCAAGATGTCCCACTGTGCAGTGGGTGCTTCTATTGCACAATATGTCACAATGCATGTGTCCTGTTAGATAATGTATTGTTACAGCACTGTGCACCCTCCTACACATTTGGCATGGTCTAATTGGCAAATATTATTTAATTGACACTATTAATTGGCATTGATATAAATAATATTTGAGGTGATTGGGAGGTCAGGCCAGAAGAGACACATTACTGACTGCAAGCATGAGATAGCAAGGCAGGTCAGCATAGACTTGCAGATAATGAGACAGACACCTCAGAGCTGAAATGGGAAACTCCCACTGAATTGTGATTGTTTTAACTCTGACCCTGATGTTTCCCTATTATTCCCCCGCCCTCCACAATACTTGGCAATTATGATAGCCATTATTCTTTTGTTTCCTAAACACTAAGAGCATTAGCTCCATCAGTACTTCATTGTTTGTGTTGCAACTCCCATTGTCCTCTTGGCTGGGAGAGCAGTTCACACTCATACCCACAGGATACTTTGTGGGTATAAGAACCCCTGATTTCAGGCTGTCCAGTGCAGTGTCTCACCTTTGTGAATGCCACATTGTCCATTTGGTTTCCAAACAAGAACTGTCCTTAGGTGCCTACTTAAGCCACTTCGCTGCTTTCCTCGCTGCTGTCTGGATTGGTAATTGTCACCCAACCCCTGCAAGTTCTCTATCATACTTTCCTCCCTTTACCTTCAACTAGTCCTTGTATGCTTCTGTGAGTGCTTGTATCTTTGTGTGTTGTGTAAATTTATTCTAATAAAACACATTTTTAGTTTACAATTTAAACTCTTTGGCTGTTCTTTTCTGCAAGGACCCCATAAACATGGGTGGCAGATCTTGTTAAGTTACCCCTCCTCGCAGGCCTCCTGACTTTGAGCTAATTAATTCCCCAATTTTGAACAGAGGTACTGGCATCACTGGTGGGCCCTCATGGCACCCACGTTTTGGGGTAGCAGTGTGTCCCATAGTGCATTTCGACATACTGTGCAACAAAATGTGTTGTTCATTGGGACCAGTACATCACAGTCACACTGCTAGGGCCACTTACACAACGGTCCCAAAAATGTAGCTACATCTCTGCTCTCCTTCTGAGAATATGAGTACTGTGCAACATCACAATTCAATTTTACATAATTATTTACAAAGACATAAATGCCAAAGCGCTACAGAGTTATAGTACTATATCACTCTTTCACACAAGAATTCTGCTGATACCTTATGTGTTGTTTTAAAAATTAGCGGGAAAAGTACTTTTGTGCTAATTAAAAGACTGAATGGAATAAAATGAAATGACAAAGTGGTGTCCACTGTAGTGCTGGTTTGCACCTAGGTTCAAATTGCTGCTCACAAGGACTGGATCTTCTCCTTCTTCACATATAGCAGCTATGTCACACCCAGTGAGGTTCATGATGAAAGTAGTGGGATGAAGGGAAAGGTGCTATATTCTCTACAATGTTACAGTCAGTTGTGCAACCCCACTTGTGGCTCACAGAAGGAGACCAGCATTTAATAGCTATAGGAGATATCTGTCAGGAAACATATTGACTGACCAGTATGTATTCTGTTGATTCACCACCCCCCCAAAAAGAAAGAAAGTTTTAAAAATAATCAGGAAGTAAACTAATTGACTTTCATCCCTATTGATACTCAGAGACAAAAATTAAACAATTTGTTAGGTAGACAAGTGTTCTTTGCAAAAGATATTTAGAAAACTGCATTGTAACAGTGGTTCCCTTTATTGGTCCTATTTTTAGTGGAGACAAGATTGTGTGACAGAAATAAATACAAGACATCTGCTTGTTTAATAAAATGCTGAACAGCCCGAGGGCTCAAATCTTTCCTTGTGAAACAGTGAGACAAAGTGGCATGACAATACCTGCTCATGGATCTTTGCTGAAACTAAGTAGGTTTGAGTCTAGTCAGCACATTAATGGGGGACCAGGAAGAAAGACAGTGCAAGAATAGAAATAAGAAAGCCATTTGGCAAAGTGCTTAGGAGAATGTTGGGCAAGAATTTGCAAGATCCAGGTACTGGTACTCACTGAACCATCAGACTCACAGGATGTCCTTCTCTTAGCCTGATCCACATCACAGGGTTATTGTGAGGATGAAATGTGGAAGAGGAACCATGTATGCCATGCTCAGCTCATTGGGGGAAAGGCAGGACCCACCCAAACATAACTGATAAATAAAATAATAAATAAAAACAGGAAGGAATATTTTCAAGAGCAAATAGAAAGGAGCAGGTGTCATTTTTGTTGAGTTTAATATTTAAGATTCTGGCCAGTCATCCCTCCAGCTTTTACAGTATATCATGGTAAAAAAATGTATGGAAAACATTTTAAGAAGCACAACACATTTGTGATGTTTCCTGTTGTATCTTTCTTTTTTAACTTCTTGAGTTCCCTCAACAGCTTTTCCTTTTTTGAGGTCTCTGAAAAACATTCAGTCCTGTCAGAGAAAAGGGGGTTTAAATTGTAGAGACTTGAAAGGCAAGTATTGTCCATTTTCTGCATCATTTCTGTTTCCTAGACTGGCTGATAACCAGAACTGGGAAAGATTACAGCTCCCAGAATTCCTCAGTCAGCATGGCTGAAGGGCTATGCTGGCTGGTGGACTGTGGAAGCTATAGACTGAAGAAGTGAGTGTCTAAACCTTGCTGATAGTTACACACATATTCACACCACTTCCATCTACCTGCTTCTGACAGTAGACTGCCAGGATGTATAAGAAAGTGGAGCACTAGGATGGGGTGTGTGTGAAGACAGCCCTCTCCAATACACACACCTTTTTGCTCCATGGCAATGTATGGGGGAGGACTAGTCTCCGAAGTTCAAACAGAAAAAGATATGCACCCACCCAGGAAAGGACCCAAGAGGAGTGGCTTCCCCGGAGGAAGTCTCAGCCCACCAAAGCGAGCGCATAGACCCGGCACGTAGAGGACAGTTGGGTAACTTTGTGGTTTCCTCCCTAGGGATGTGGGCGTTGCACTCTCTTGGGTACATAAATCAGGCCGCAGACATGCAAGGGCCTATTTGCTCCCCAGCACATGCCATTCAAGACACCGCACTCAAAAACCCTGCTGCAGGCCTGCCGTATTATGGAAGCCAGAGTTGGACACCCGTCTGTTTTTGTCGTGGATGCACCTCAGAGGGACCTCCCCTTCGTACCACCGGTGGCAAAACGTCAAAAGAAGTGCCAGCATGCTCAAGCGCTCCTATGGGTCTTCATGCTGCTGATTCTGGCGGGCTTGGCTGTCCAAGGCTATTTCCTGTTCTCCTTCCGAAAGGAACTGGCCAAAGCTACAGCACAGGTCAGGTACAGGGCAAGGAGGGCAAGAGCTTGGTGGAAGGAGGGGGACTCAGGATGGGGAAGGTTTTTCCTTTGTGTGGACGGGAAATGCAGAGGGAGGATCACTAGAAGCTGCTTCAGCACTCAGAAATGAGACCCTTCCAGCTTCTCTTGGGTGAGATCTTCTGCATGTTGAGTTAGGGATACACAGGCTATTTCTTAGAGCTGAGGGATGTTTCTGGACAACAATTCCCAATCTCCACAGCCAACTGGCCAAGGTGTTGGGAGATTCTGGGAACTGTTGTTCCAATAAGTCATTTCCCCAAGATTCAGTACTATGGCATGGCATGTGTCTCTGTGACTGATTTACTTTTGTTCTGTACTCTGTGTGTGTAAAAGAGAAAGTTCAGCTGAACAATCTGTACTAATAAAGTACATTTCAGACCATGGAGCTAACCCCAAAATGAAATTTACTTTCTTCTGTTTATATGAAATGGTGCATCATTAAAAAAAAGAAGAAGAAATTTCTCTTGTACCTTTAGCAGCAGCCACACACATACACACACACAATGTGAAAATTTCCAGATGGATAAAGTCTCACCTATATAACAATCTTTGCTAAAAGCACAAGAGGACTTTTTAAAAAGGTAGTTATCTGTTTCACCATGTGCTTCTGAGCTCCAGAAAGGCACTGGAGCTGATGGGCATACATATACCTTTGTTCTAGTTACTTCTTCTGGAAGTAGCTGAAAGAAATAGATTCCATCTACAGGAAAAAAGATATTCCACCTAAACATTAAGAAGAAATATTTGGTGGTAAGTGCAGTTCAGCAGTGGAATATGCTGCCTCGGAGTATGGTGGAGTCTTCTTCTTTGCAAGTTTTTAAACAGAGGCTGGATGGCCATCTGTTGAGAGTGCTTTGTTGCTATATTCCTGCTTAACAGGGGGTTGGACTGGATGGCCTCTGGGGTCTCTTCCAACTCTATGATTCTATGATTCTAAATGAGATGTGGGATGCTGGTAGGTAGACTGTGCAAAGCAAGAATTCTCTTGTGCTTCCTCATGGATATCCTGCCCCAGTAAGAATGGGAGGGTAGTTGGGGACATTATTGCATCCTTTGTTTGCCTGGATCTCTGGAGCAAGGAAGCCAATCCTGCCAAAGTTACTTGGCTGTAAATGCAGGTGATGGTGTCATCCCTCAAATTCTTATGGCTGCTATAGAGATCATGCATTTGGATCATGAATCTGAGGTAGGAAACATGCAGCCTTCCAGATGTTGTTGAATTCCAACTTCCAGCATTCTTCAGCATTGTTGGCTAGGCTCATGGAAGCTGCAGTCCAGCAACATCTGGAGAGCCAAATGGCCCTACTGTTGTAATGATTAATGAACTCATTCTCTGAAGTAGAGTGGGGTAGACTGTATTGCATGTGTACAACTGACAATGAGATTTCTTCCCACTCTGCTTGACAAGGACCTATGTTTCAACCAAAATAGTTGCCTCTATAAAAGATTTTCCTGCAATTTTTGACAGTATAAATCCTCTGGGGCCAGAGCAACTACAGATATCTATATAGTAAGGAAGGGTCAGGAAGGATTTGCAAAGGATGGTTCCAACAAGGAGATCTTTGGTGGAAAACACTCAGTGGCTGAGATTCTATAGTGTGGAGCATAGTATAAAGGTTCCATAGGTTTCTCCTCTCATTTCCCCTAAACCAGAGCTTTTCAGACTTTTCATGTTGGTGACACACTTTTTAGACATGCATCCTTTCATGATACAGTAATTCAGTTTTACTAGCAAACCAGAGGTTAAACTAATCCCTTATAAGAGATACAGACATATATAAATTGTAATAACAAAATGTATGGAGACAAAACATATCTCATGAAAGCCTTTTATATATTTTTTAAAATATACGATTTATAAATAATAACATACATTTCCAAGATTGTAGATAACACATCTACACACTTCAGGCAGCACACTAATGTGTTGCGGCACACCGTTTGGAAAGCCCTGCCTTAAACCCATGTTCAGTTGCTGTAGCAGTCCCCTGATGGCCATCTAGCGGCTGACAGACAGCAGCAGGGTAAGAGCTGAGGAACATCTGGCTGGGTTCCTGTAGTCAGATACAGACTGATGACACTGCCAGAGTTTTCCAGAGGTTTCGGTGGATGATGTAATTGTTCTGCATTTGGCTAGAGGAACGTAACCAAATACTTCTTAGATTACCCTAATTCTCCACCAGGCACTGAATGGCTAGTGGTGGGGAGCTAATACAGCAAAAGATTGAGTCCTTGGGAGTCTGTGTTCATTGTGGAGGGTGGAAGAGAATACCAACCTCTGAAACAACTAAAAATACGCACATGCAGGTATATGTTGGACTTACACATGTGTTTATCACTATCAAGATGCTGACCGTTGTATGAATAAATGTAGGGATGCTGACCCAGAAATGAAGAGCCCATTGCATGCATTTTCAGGCTACGTACATAAGGCACAGTCTCCTGGGAGGTTTACTAGAACAAGACATAATGAAATTGAGTTGATCACTCAAGGCCATATTTATTCATCCCACTGCTACCCTGAATGTAAAATAGGGATAGAATCTCACATGTACTCTGCACTACTTCATGTCGTCTAGACACTTAGACCATTTCCACCCTACACTGTTATAGTGCTATATTATTCCACTTTCAATGTCTTGTGGAATTCTGAGGTTTGCAGTTTCCTGAGGCCAAAGAGCTCTCTGGCTGGCAATTCTAAACGCCCTCCCTAAACTGCAAACTCCAGGATTCCATAGGATGTTGAAAGTGAATCATTCTACTTCAAATTTGAAGTAGAATTTCTTGGAGTTTTTGGTTCATTTGTTTAATTGAAATGGGTAAGAATAAGAAAAGGATTTGATTGAACTGAAGGGAAAGTAATGATAGAAAGATACTGGTAAAAGTTAGGAGATTACACAAATGTAACCAGAAGATCTTGGATGGAGCATAACATGTAAAAATATGAAAAATGGTTGATTGTACTATAAGCATTATGTTTTTTTATACAATCGGAAAAAGGAATATGACGAATAGATTAAATGTGTGTAAATAGTTGGAATTTTAATAATAATAATAATAATAATAATAATAATAATAATAATAATAATAATAGTAGTAGTAGTAGTAGTAGTAGTAGTAGTAGTAGTAGTAGTAGTGTGGAATCATAGCACTATAACACTGCAGTGTGGAAATGGCCTAAAATAAAGTGGGTGGTCCACAAGAAGATTGAGTTGAGCTAAATTTTATGAAATGCTGATCATCTGTAAAACATTTCAGTACAACAGAACAAAGCCCAAAATATTTCAGCTATAGTTGATTTTCTAATGAGGATTAGTAATAATAAATCCGTCTTAGTTATTTCTGGGTTGCCATCCTAAATCTGAATCTCTGACATAGAATACTTACAGATGAATGAAAACCACAGGTACCTGCATGATCTTTCCACACCATTCTGCTTCTAGAAAGCTTCAAGTTGCATAGAAACTAGGTGTACCTGAAACAAAAAGGGTGCACTAGTAACACATAATTTTTGTTTATTTTTCCTGCCCAAGAGCTTTCAAACAAGGACGTTATTGATACATGAACTGATCCATATTTTCTATGCTTTTCATAGTCACTTTTCCTGATGCTGACAAGCAACTATGCTTGATTTATCATTTACTTAAAGAGCATCACACTACCTATCAGTAAAGCAGAAGACACTAGATATGGAGAGGTGGAATTCAACTAGTGGTTCAGAACTGGATGGCTACATCTATCTAACATTACTTTCTTCCAATCTACATAGAGGAAAATAGATGAATTCTAGGAAATCTTAAAAAATCATAAAAATAAAAAGTTTCAGTGCAAAGGCGGTGTCTGCGGTAGGATTAAGATTGTTTGAACATGATTTTGAGATGGTTTTTCTGAGAATTGACTCTGGGTTTTCTTCACATAGGAAGAAGCTGAAGCACCCACCTACGAGAAATTTGTACAAGGTAAGCTTGCCTCAACTTTTCTTTTAGCCCCCATTAGGAATGTGCTATGGGAGCATTTCTCACCCATAGATTAAAAAGTAGCTTAAAATTAAAACCAAGAGAGTTACAACACAGTTATCTGTATTAGGAAACTGTTGTTGCTATATCCTCCAGAAAACCCCTTCACCATGGCCAAAACATTGCTGTGGTGTGCAGTAAGTTCCATTCGGGAAGATTCTTTCCAAGACTAATTAAAGTTTCAATTTTGCAAGTTCAGCCCATTTCATTGCAATTCTGTTCTGCAGGGCTGGAGGATTTGTGTTGACTTGCCCTTTCTGTTCCTTATAGCCTCTGTGTCTGTGTGCATGCAATGAATTTGCTTCAGGTTTTAGTCTGAACTGTAAAAGGGGTTGAATCTATTTGGGGGATTGGGCTTAACTGCTTTAGAGTAAATTTAGAGTAAATTTCGAATCAGATTACTGCTTCACTGACATAGAACCTATCAGTTGCTATGGCCTCGACCACATGTCCAGGCAGAGACCAGGTGGGCAGGTAGCACTTGTATTATTTTTGTATTATTTTTTTTCCAAATGTTAAGTTTGCTTCATCCGCTTTTGTATCCTTTTGGAGAAGGAGGAGGAGGAGGAAGCAGTTTTCCCTAATATAATCAGTTTTATGTTAATTGCTTTTAATAATACAAGTGGTAGCATTCCAGCCATCACCACATGTTCATGGGCATGGTGCTGCACTGCTGCTCCCTGAAGAATTTCTTTACGTGGTCATCAAAGAAATCCCAGCAGGCAAAACAGCAAACAAATATCAGTGAGCTCATTTACACTACACAGTTGTAGGGGTACTGGGAAGTGATAGTGTTCTTCTTAAGCAACAAAAGATTTGGAGCTTGTCAGGTGCACAAAAGCTCTTTTCTGTGGGTGCAGGGAAACAATTAACTGATCTAGGAGCACCGAGGGGAATCTGTTAGAGAGAGTGCAGATCTTTCTAGTAAGCAGTGCCAGCCCAACCACAGCAGCTGCAAACGAAGCCACTTCCAGATTGCTAAAAGTACTTCATCTTTCAGCCCTGGGAACCTGTGTGACTGTACTTTTGGAAGAGCTGTACAGAGAGAGAGCCTTGCTTAATGCTTCTTCAAGCATTGATGGGGGGGATGTTTGTATGTGTTTTGCTTGCTTAGAGACCAGATCATCTGTAGAAGGGAAGGGTAAAGAAAAAATAACTAAAAAATTTTAAAATTTTAATGACAAACTATTCTGTCAGGGCTTGTTCTGTGTTACTGTCAAGTTTCTACCACACAACAAGATGCAAGGGATTAGCAAATGTTCTCATTATCCATATTTGCAATGGGCAGTGTATGTTTGTGTGGTGGGAGTCTGTCTGTCTGTCTCTCTGTCTGCCTGTCTGCCCGCTAATGACACCTATGCTCATCTTTCCGCCCACTTGCCCACTCTCCACTTCCTCTGGTTCCATGCAACATCAGTCCTTCCACGGTGTAAAGGAATGTTGCATAGTCCATTCATGGAACTAATTACAGTGCCCTGTCTGTGGGAGGCTGTGGGTCTGTTTCTGTAGGTGAGGTGTGTGAGCGTGTGTTATAGATCTATACATCACGATGAATATACAGCCACACGAGAAGAAGTCAAATGGAAACACAGAAGCCAGGAAATGTCTATTACAACAGAAGCCACAATAGCTAATAGTTGAAGCCACAGCAGCCTATTAACCCCAGCTACTGACAGAACTCTAAAACTATCCATTGGGCAATTGTGCAGAGGTTTCTCTCCATTGCAATGCTAAATGAGGTGGTCTCCCTGCATGGTTTCTGAGATTGTGGATTCCCTCTACTAAGAACAGGAGAATGGATGTGACAGGCCAATCTGACACTGGGGAATTTTCTCGGGCAAGTCCCAATGAGTTGAAAATGAGGTGTGCAAGGACAGGATAACACTGTTGTTCAGCTGCTTTGTTGCTTCAGTCATGCTGGTATAGGTGAATTTTCCTGTGGATTTTACGTATGACAGTTAATGAGAAGAGAATGTGTCTTGGAATTTCTACCAAAAATGGCTTAGTCCAGGGGTTTGTCCAACCTACGTAATGATAGTGCTTTGATGGCACTTTGAGATGGTTCCTCCCAACAGAATCTTGGGATTTATAGTTTATTGGTGAGGTACCAGAATTCCCTACCAGAGATCTAAAGCTGTAAGGTCAAGGATTGGAATAGAGAATTCTAAATGTCCCTTCCTAAACTGAAAATAGACAGCCAACATGGTGTGGTTGTTTGAACATTGGACTGTGATCCTGGATTCGATTCCCCATTTGGCCATGGAAAACCACTGGGTGACCTTGGGCACATCAGACACTCTCAGCCTCAGCAAACCTCATGATTGATTCACATTAGGGCTGCCATAAGCCAGAAATGTCCTGAAGGCAAACAACAACAGCAACAAAACTGAAAATCCCAGGATACCATAGGACAGAGCCATGGAAGTTACAGTGATATCAAACTATCACATTTGTGTAGTGTGGCATTCTGTTAAGGACATATGCATGTGTAAACCATGCTATGCAAGCAGGACCAAAAGTTATCATTGTGCAATGGATATATTCTGCTGATAGCGGCAGAAGTAGAGTTAGGCAAACAGAATGCTCATCTATGCCTTATCTTTGCAAAGCTGCATATTGTACATCAGGTATTGTGATTGCATATTGTAAATTCTGGTTCTGCATACTATGCTCTTGCATTCTGCTTGTGCACTGTACACCATGGTTGTGCATCCTATACTTGGAATTGTGATACATCCTACACTTTGCATTGTGATTACACATTGCACAATGCCACCTAGTCATTGACATGTGTTGCATAATATTGCTGGTCCACATGGGGGTTATATAGTGTTTGTGTAGCATATCTCCATGTGTGGACGTTTACAATATTCTGAAGGCCTGTGCCCAGATCTGTCTTATGGATATTCTAAACCAACATCAAAGGAATGGGGGAAATGATTATTATAAACAGGGCTTTATACTTTGAGCCTGACAAATAGGACAGGCAGCAGATTCTCTTTGTCTGTATTTCTCAGAGATAGGCTGTCACCCCTTCAATATAATTAACATCCTTTTACATTATGAAATATGTCTTAACTTGGATGCATGGGAATCCAGGCTGATGGCTTCCATATATGGAGGAATATAGGTTTCTTCTCTCCTAAGTTTCCTCAAAAGCGAGATCAGTGTATTTGCCAAAGCACTCCAGCCCATGCGTGTAGCTGACTTTCAGACAAGATATAACTGTGTAGTTACATCAGTTTCTTACCACTTTAATTGTCATGGTTTAATTTTCTGGAATCCTGGGATTTGTCATTTAGAGAGGCATCTACAACTATCTGCTAGATGAGGCAATAGTAATACATACCTTGATTACATCCTGTTTGGATTACTATAATGCACTTTATCAGGGGCTGCCACTGGAAACTGTTCAGAACATTCAGTAAGTCCAAAATGCTACAGCTGCTAGATTGCTGAAGCAGAGCTGGTTGTTGGGAAGATATAACTTCCTTGGTTGAAACAGCTTTACTGGGTAGTGTTAATTTTCAGGGCAAAATTCAAAATGCTTGTAATTCCCTATAAGGCCCTATATGTTCTTAGGTCCAGACAATCTGAAATTCTGTATCTCCCTATGTGAGTCTGCCTGAATCTTATGATCTTTGGGGGAGGGTTTTTTCCCCATCCAGCCCCATCCCAGGCACTTCTTGTGAGGATACAGGGAAGAGTCTTCCCAGTAACTGCTCCTAGGCTATGAAACTTGGGAGAAAGGGATGCTTCCTAGGCTCTCTTCTTCCCAGTAGATAAACACCTTAATTTTTAAACAAGCCTTCAGCTTTTAACTGCTTGGGCTAGAGAGATACACAATGGATGTATGGCTTTTAAAAACGTATAATAATTTTTGCATTTTAATTGTTTTAAATCAATGTCTTAGAATTAGTGTTTTAGCTAGATTGTTTAATGCTTTTTAAACTTTTGTGCTACATGTAGTTATTTTGTGTTTAAATTATATTGTAAGCTGCTTAGAGTCTCATTTTGGGAGAAAAGCAGAATATAAATCAAATAAATAAATAAATAAACAAACAAACAAACTAAAACAATGAATTGCAAAGACCTCACCAAATTATAAATCCCAGGAGTCCATAGGATGGAGTCATGACAGTTAAAATGGAATCAAACTCATGCAAGTGGCTAATGTCGATGACACCTTAGGTAAAAGAATTAAATCAACTCACAAAACATAAAACCAGCTGTGGTGTCACGAGCTGGAATTTTTCAGAAAAACTCACCAAAGCGAGGAGGCTGAGTCAAGGTGGAAGGCAGGAAGTGAAAAAGCAGAGCCAGCCTTGGACATGTAGCAACATAGTAACATTGCCATGGTTAAGTCTGGGCATGTTCCTTGTTCAGAGACATTTCTAGAAAGGGAGTAAAGATGCTGGGTTTGTCCTTTTCAACTATCTCCTGTTGCACCAGACTTGGGCAGATGTGAGAGAAGCTTGCGTCAAATGTTAAGGCCATTGTACTATATTCATACTGCACAAGTTAATCTACAAACTGTAGTGCAACTGTACGTAGACATTCACAATTCCCCAGATTTTGTGATGCAGTTTTCCTATTGAAACAATGAGCAAAAATGCATACCTAAGGGGGTGTCTTGTATTATTAAAAGCAATTAACAAAAAACTGATTATATTAGGGAAAACTGCTTCCTCCTCCTCTTTCTTCTCCAAATGGATACAAAAGCGGATGAAGCAAACTTAACATTTGGAAAAATGAAAACGTGAACAAAACTAAACTTGCCAGATTTGTCCACTCCTACTTATTGGCAGCCCAACGGGTCAAGTCTTACACAGAATTCTGAAGATGCTCCATCCAGAAGATCTGCTTTAAGAGGTGACTGTGCTTTCTCAGCCAGAGAGGTCTTTGGCCTCAGTACACTACAAACCCCAGAATTCCACAGGATGTTGAAAGTGGAATAATAGCGGTACAACGGGGTAGTGTGGAAATGGCCTCAGCCCCTTAATCTAGCTGCTTAACATACTTTGGTGAAGTCTGTAAACAACAGCAGAATTTGTTTCTAATTTTTGTGGCAGCTTGGGCATCAGCTTACTAACTGCTCCCCATTGCTATTTCCCAGAAATAATGGGGACCCACACTTCTCACAAAGTAATGGCTGAGATCTCAACCTCCATCCACCTTCCTCTTGCTCCAGACCAGATTCTTAGCTACATAGCTACCTTAGTTCTCCTGTCTATCAGGACACAGCTGACTGTCACATCTCCAGTGTGACAGTCAGAAGTAGGATCCCTATTACAATTCTTTATCACACCATAGATAGCTAGCAGGAAGGGCGAGGAAATGTCAGTCTGCTGCATCACAATCATCAGGAGAACAGACCCCCATTGCTCACCGTGGCTGCCAGGATAAGAAGTCTATCACTATCCCAACACTATTGAATATTTAGGGATTGTGACTGTGAGCCTGTCACAAATTCATAACTCTAAGTTATGCATTCATAACTGTACAGTCATCCCTCCACATTCACTCGGGTTAGGGGCACTTTCACCCTGTGAAAGTGAAAAAATTGTAAATAACTCTAAGCCCTCCCAAACCATATTTAACACACACAAAAAAAGTATGATCATCATATCCAAACCACCATGGATTCCTTAGAGGCACTATAAGGCAGAAGTGGGTGGCTGATGGGCTTCCTGCCACCTCCACTGCTGCTTCACATCATTTTGAATAGGGACTTACAAGCCTTGTTTGCAGTTTCTCAGGCCATTTCCACATGGGGTTTTTACATGGGGCAGAGCGTCCTCCAGGGAGGACGTCTGCACCTGGGAGCGGACTGGGTCGGACCTACTTAACGTAGATCCTCACTCCAGCCCGCTCCGGAACAACCCCAAGTGGTCATCCAGCATGCTTTTGAAAGACTGCTAAAAACAGGTCTTTCAAAAGCATGGAGCGCGCCACTGTGAGCCTTCTCCCTTATGCAGATTCACAGGCTTGCATTGGTGCAAGCCTGCGATCTGCCGGGGGTGGGCTTTAGGCTGGCGAGCTTCAGTGGTTGGTTGAGACCCTCAACCAACTGGAAGCTGCCATTTTCGTCCCCTGAGCAGTGCAGAGTGGCAGCCATGCACTGCTCTGGAGAAGCGTGGACCGGACTGGGGAGCCCAAAAGTCCGGTGAGTAGCGTCACAGGGCGATTCCCTTGCCCCGTGCAGAAATGGCCCCAGTCTCACGAGGCTTGCAGTCCCTATTGAAAATGGCATAGGGCAGCAGCAGAGCTGACAGCAAATAATCCATGAATAATCAAATCCACAAAAGTGAAACCTGAAAATGTCAAGGGCTGACTGTAGTCCTAAATTCTAACCATGGTTATTAATTGCAATGTGCTAAAATTTTGAGTAAGGAGGTTCACCTTCATCCTTTCCTAACTTCTGTTAAAGAAGAATGTCTAATTATTTTATACAATGGTTAGTGGATGCTCATTATTCCACCAACATTGCCCCATTCTGAATCCACTGGGAGCTGCTGTCAGATACCATCCTGCTACTGCCAAAAAACTAATCCTCTTCCTTCCTTCCTTCCTTCCTTCCTTCCTTCCTTCCTTCCTTCCTTCCTTCCTTCCTTCCTTCTTTTTCTTTCTTTCTTTCTTTCTTTCTTTCTTTCTTTCTTTCTTTCTTTCTTTCACAATAATGGCAAGCAGCAGGTGACACCTTATGGCTTTTGTGCAAGGCCAAGAGTGTTCTGGGAAGGCTCCCAGAAGTACTAATATGCTTGTAAAGAAGCAGTATGGGTTGTCTGTACACCTTGCTTTTGGTGGAATAACATTTATCAGTACATGGTTTGCTTGGAAATCATGGATTTGGGAGGTAGGAAGGAGAGAGGAGTGACTGCTGGCAGCTGCATCCCATATATAAAAATGCTGTTATCGTGGCATCCAAGCACAGTGGTCCTTGTTAGCTTTTCATTTATGGACACACCCAACAAGGATCATTATGCCTTCCAGATGTTGGACCGCAATCTCAGCGGCTCTAGTTAGCATAGCCAATTCTAAGGTATGCTGCCATAGGCATTGCCTCCGACATTCACAGATAAAAACCAGGACAGATGTGGTCAAACAAAATCAGAGTGTGGTCAAGACAACAAAAGTTGTTGATGTGGAATAACATACAGGCTTGGAGAGCTCACAGCCATCTGCTTTTGCCTGAACCTCCTTGGAAGGGTAATACGACTCTCACACACAGTGTCAGAGACATCAGCAATGAAAGGAAAATGTAGTGCTAAGAGAAAACTAATCACAAGGAAACCAAATGGCTTGAGAGAGCTCTAGGAAAGAAATAGTTAAAGGTCTTGCTTTGCTTTCTTTCTTTGCTTGTTAGTTTTGTACTAATATTGCTGACTAAATGCAGCTTCTCTGACAAGAACAGAATACCGTGCTGTGTATAAATCATTTCAGACAAAGTGCCTAAATTTTTCTAACATTGCACAATCTGTTCTGAAATACGTACTCTTTTGTGCAATTTGTTCTTGGTTTGCTAATTGTTTTTCTTTTTCTCAAGTATATGTTATTCTGCAAAATTATTTGAGACTTCTAAGATTTTAGCCAGCATAGCTGAAATACTGTTAAGCACATCCTTGCAACCTGAAGTGCTACAAAATTGCTTTAAGAATTAACCCACAGAAGAATATGAAATTTTCCAGAAGGTGAATTGTGCACCCAATATTACCTGTCTGTATTTGCTTTGCAGTTCTCTGTATACAGGACCTTGTTGAGGTAACACACCATTAGCTCTAAAAGAGATAAGTTGCCTTTGTCCACGTACGTTACAGGGCCTGTGGTTTGTGAACAAAAGAATGTCTATTAAAACTCTCTTTTAAACATTTTCTAATCTGCTTTAACAGGCCAGAGACCTCCCACAGAAAAGCCAGCAGCTCATCTGACACTAGGTAAGAAATTTTCCAATTAAGCCAATTTTTCTCCCTTTTCTCAAGCCTTTCCAAGAGGCTGAGTCCAGTGGGACTGAAGGACAGCTGGATGACAGGAGATGAGCAGGGGGCCATGATCTAGGGAAACAAAATTTCATCATCTCAGTTCAGGTTATTCTATAGTCTTATTCACAGTTGTTGGGCACATAGTTATATAAGTAAATATAAAGGCAAAGGATTGAAATTAATAGCTATGGTCACAATTAGAGTCAGTGCCAGGCTGTAGAGGCCTTGAGCATAGCATCATGAATGAGTCACATGGCATCAACCTGCCTTTACCTCCATGTGGCAGTGTCATTGCTGGCTGCCAGCTATCACTTCTTGGGCGTCTAGTTGCTTAGCTGGCAAGTACCTTTCTCTGGGTAGGAGAAGCCAAAACCAACTACAACAGATGGCTGCCATCTTATGTTTCCTGAAATGCAACACCTGACATTGATGCTAGGAACTGCAATTAGAGAAAAATAAAACTGGCAGTCATTGAGTATGGATCTGAGCTGATCTTAGCCTCAAAAGCACTGCCACTGAAAATGGAGATAGCTCAGGGGAGGAAGGGGCAGTCACTGTTTGGGGCAGAAAAGCAAGGCAAGGGCACCTGGAGGGCAAGTATTGATGGGACAGTAAATGTTCTCTCCAGTGGATTCCAGCAGCCAGAGATGATACCTAGGTCTGGCCAGTACACTAAGCATGCTTCTTGCTGAAGTGATAAATCTGTGTTTGGGCTGGAGTACTTCATGGTACAGGCAGAGTTCCCTTGCATTCATTTCCTTCAGTGTGTAATTATTTTATTTGTTAGAACCAATGGATTATTGGAGAGCCACCATGGTGTAGTGGTCTGAGTATTCAATTATGACCCTGGAAATCAGGGTTCAGTTCCCAGCTCAGCTGTGGGAACCCATGGAGGTCACTTCAGCATATTACACATTCTCAACCCCAGAAAACGCTGAGATAGGTTCCCCTTAAAGTTGCCATAAGTCAGAAACAACTTGAAGGCACGCAACAACCACAACAACATGAAATTGTTGACCCGTAGTTATATTTTTGTAGTGCTTTTATGTTTCTACTAGCATATATACCCGGCATTGCCTGGGGTTTTATTTTCTCATAGGTAGTAGTTATTGGAACTATTTGAGATCCTGTGTCTCTAATTTCCCAAACTGTCTTGTCCAGTAGCTGTAACTTTTTCCCATATTCCCCAATCCAATCTGTATTCAGAGTTATTAACATACAGAGGTTGGGTTCCTGAGAGAATGTGCTGCCCCCCTCCTTGCTGCTAGGTCTCATCTCCATAGCAACTGGAGTATTCAAGACAGACACAGTTGACTGAGGATCTGTGGCTGAGAATTCTAAAGGCCCCTCCCTAAACTGCAAACCCCAGGATTCCTTTCCTAGGCAGCCAGTCATATGAGGTCTTCACCTGACACAGCCAATCATACAAGTTGCCTGACACAGACAAACACACAAACTTTGACTTTTATATATTAGAAGATTTAAGGCAATTAAGTATAATAGGAGTTGGCCTAAGAAAGAGGTGGAAGTAACAGTGGGGTTTGGGCTGTTTTCCTGTACTAGAATAAAGACTTGGGCCAAAAGTCTAGATCAGTTACTTTGTGAAGTACATTTAATTAAGTAGCATCTTTTGAATTGACCCTCCCCCTGCCATATCCTGCCTGCAAGACACAGAGGTCTGTTCTCCTGTTGATAAGGGTGCAGAAGTCACATTTCCAACCCCAGTGATTTCCAGTGAGACAACCAGAAGCAGAATCCCATTGCAATTCCTCCTTTCCCTAGAGAGTACTCATGTGAGGGGGGTGAAAACATCAGTGTGCTGTTTCTTGACCCAGAGAACAGACCCCCCACACTTGCAGTGGCTGATACCTGGTAAGGCAGGATTGGGGGATTTTTACAATCCCTGTTTATTCCATATACTATTGCCACAATTGTGACTATGTAGAGATCAGGAATATGGATCGGTTATGGATGTGTCACTCGAGGTTACACATTCATAACTGCAAGCATGTATTCCAGCCTTTGTTCTAAAATTTTAAAAAGAAGAAGGAAAAGTAACTAGGACTTAGGGCCTTTCTGTTATAAGACATTTCCGCACTACACTCATAGCGTGATGATTCCACTTTCAACCTCCTGTGGAATCCTGGGGTTTGCAGTTTTGGGAGGGGCCTTTAGAATTCTCAGCCAGAGAGCTCTTTGGCCTCATTAAACTACATATCTCGAATAATAGCATTATAAAAGAACAATAGCACTATAACAGTGTAGGGTGGAAAGGCCCTTAGTAGTGATATACCATATGAACAACGCTTTTCTCTTCCCTTATCAAAACTGGACTCTACCTTGAAGGATCTCTCATACTGAGTTTGCTCTGGCTGTGCATGATGAAGCCAGACTTTTTAAGGTCCATTTGGGGAGGGACAGAATCATTTGTTTACCTCTTCCTTCCCTTGAAGGAAAAATTGTGAAGACACAGACTGTCATATTTTCCAGGCACCTTGGCCGATACAGCTGGAGATGGAGCCCTGCTGTGGGAGGACAAGAAGGGACTTGCCTTTCTCCAGGACATGGGCTACAAGGATGGCTCCCTGACCTGCAACAAGTCTGGACACTACTATGTTTACTCCAAGCTCTTCTTGGGAGATTCAAGCTGCCCAGCCACTTCTCAATGGGTAACCCACAGCATTTACAAGAGGACTTCTCGGTATCCGAAGGAGATGCTGCTGCTGACTAACAACATATTGTCTTGCAGCTGGAATAGCAAGGGACAATGGAAACACAACAGCTTCCTTGCTGGGGTGGTTCATCTACAGACGAATGACGAAGTGTTCATCAAGGTGTCTCAGAGACAGATGGTGCGGGTTGGGAACGATGCAATTTCATATTTTGGCACTTTCATGATCTGAAAGAGATCAGAATTGAGGTCAGACAATGCACTGCACAGAGCAAATAAGAACAGCGTCTTCCTTATACTGCTATGGTGGCCATAGCTTCAATCCTGCTCTGATAGATTGATCCTTTTTCAAATACAGTAAAGTAGAGGGGGGTTCTTGCTACAGAGCCAGATATGAGACTTCTTTGCAGACAGGGAAAAGACTGGTACCAGGGACAGATATAAGTTTGCTTTCATGGTTGGATTTTATTTTCTCATAGGTAATACTTATTAGAAATACCTTAGGAATTACCTTACCTTAGGAATTAGATGTGGTTGAAATACACAGATTGAAATCCTGTGTCTCTAATTCCTGAAACTGTCTTGTCCAGTACCTGTAACTTTTCCCCATATTCCCCAATCTAATCTGTATTCAGAGTTGCTAACATACAGAGGTTTGGTTTCTGAGGGAATACACTCCCTCCTCCTTGCTGCTAGGCAATCATCCAGACCCACGAGCTCTCTCCCTAAAGGCCCCTCCCTAAACTGCAACCCCCAGGATTCCATAAAATCTTCTCAGGCAGCCAATCATATGAGGTCTTCTTTGCCTGACACGGACAAACAGATGAACTTTGACTTTTATATATTAGATAGGGACACACTAACCAAAGTAAAGTAGATATTTAACGAAATCATTTTAAACATTTTGGAAAATGGCAAGGGACTGCTCTACAGCTGTGAGCAGCTAGCTCTGAAATTTTTCTATCTTCTTTAAAAGCTACTTGAAAGTCTATATGAATGTGCCGTCCTAGTTCCACATGCTGTAAAATATTTTTTTTAAAAATAGACTGATACTCACTCATAGGTCCTTTCCAAGGAGCACCCAGCATTGTCATACCAATTCTTCACACATCTGCTGTAGTAGCCCTTGCTGTTCTAGAGCTAGTTTTGGCTTTCCCACATTACTTTTTGAAGTACTGCAGGGGGGAAACCACACAGAGAACCAGTTTGATCAGGAAGGGAAAAGAAGAATAATTTTTTTTCAATGTAAGGAATGACCACAAAGTCTCTGAGAAACTCTCTTTAGCACAAAGACTCAGAAACAGCAAGAGAAGAGGAGACTTTTTAATTGTTGTCATTGAATTATGGACTGCTAGAATGGCAAATGAATGAGGCAATGACAAATTCTCCTCAACAGAGCTTGCCAAAAAAAACTTATGACGAGGCCACAGTCACTCAATGTTGACTTGAAGGTACCTAACAACAACAACATTAGATTACTGGCACAATCCAGAATGTGGATCTAATAGATTATTCACACAATGTTCCTCAGCTATTGAGTCCTCTGTAGTAGTAGAGATCTTGCCTATACCTGCAGCAAAAAGTATGGGCGAAACCAATGTTGAAGAACTGTGCCTTCTACTTAAGATTTGGTTCCTTCAGTCACCTTGTAAATGAAGGTGTTGTGGTCAAACATGGAGCCTCTAAAACAATCCAGCCTGTCAGTGGCTTGCTTTATCTCCTTAGGTCTTATTTATTTTCATCATTGGCCATTTCCGCACTAGCCTGTTGTAATGCAATGATTCCACTTTCAACATCCTCTGGAATCCTGGGGTTTGCAGTTTCGGGAGGGGCTGCCTGGCCCTTCCCAAAACTGCAAACCCCAGGATTCCAGAGGATGTTGAAAGTGGAATCATCATGCTATAACAGGCTAGTGTGGAAATGGCCATTGTCTCCAACACCTCAAGTATTCCAGAAAGGCCTGTGTTCATTACACTTAGCTATCACTTCAGAAGCTATCTGGTATGTATGAGTAGCTGCTTTTTCTAGTCCCATCTTAAGATACAGATATAACAGAAGAACTATAGTTTTCTGTGTGGTGATGTCACTGAAGGCACATGAGGGTGACCGAGAGTGACAGCAATGCTTCCTGGATTAGTCACTGGAATGATTCCAACCAATCAGGGATCACACAGTGAGGAGGGTAGCTTGACAAATGCAGTACAATCTAACCAGTTAGATTTGGCTGCATGCTTACTGTGGGGCAATAACAGGACAACCCAAGATCATTGAAAGAGACAGATGTTTTGTGACATTGCTATGAACTTATTGCCAAAACCAAAATCACCCTGCCTCAGTAATAAAGATATGAAATAAAGTATCTGTAACTGAACTGGTCTGTTTTCCTCTGTGCTCATGATGGGAGTGGGGGAAGGAATCTACTCCAAACCCCAACCAGAATTAGAATGGGTCATTATGCTGGTAGTTCTGATATTTGTGAGCCAGTCCACCATAGGCCTGGAAGATCTTATTAACAATTTTAATAGCAGTGATTTGCATTATATATTAAAATTAAGTCCCACTTTCTCCAGTGGGACTTAGTTCAATATAATGGTGCATCACTCTTGCCACGGATGGGCTGCAGTTCAAGGATGGGGAGCCACCCCTGTTCAGACTATGGGGCGCCTACTGCAATGCAGCAACAGCAAAATGCTTTCTCTCTCCTTGGAATGAACAAAAGTGCTCAGACAGTTCAGCTACTGACCAAGACTTTGGAAGGGATCTGTTTCACTGTGTGCATAACACCACTGCTATGGGATAAGTTTCATGAGTTTCCCAGTCATTTCCAGGAATGATTCAAAGTGCAGATGATTAGTTTAAAAATGCAGAGTTAAGCACTGATTATACTGAGCAAACTTTGAATTAAATGGCTTTGTTGCACAACTAGATCCACAACCAAACATGTTCATCTGCCACCACAGGCACAATGACAAAATGCAACTGAGATTCAGGTATCTTGAACAGAATGTGGGTTTTGCACATCAGATGAAAATTTTCAGTTGCTCTCATAGTTCAACTTACACACATGTAAGACATCAACACATGGGATTCAGGCCTACTAGTCTGTACTGATTGCTTTAGAAGACAGCCCATAGCCTCCAACATTTCACAGAGGAAAACTGGGACACGTGTAACCAAAGCCATTTCCACACTAGACTTTTATAGTGCTATTATTCCACTTTCAACATCCTGTGGAATCCTAGGGTTTGCAGTTTGAGGAGGGGCGTTTAGAATTCACACCAGAACACTCAGTAAACTACAAACCCCAGAATTCCACAGGATGGTGAATGTGGAACAGTAGCACTATTACAGTCTAGTGCGGAAATGGCCAAAGTAACATCAGAGTATGGTCAAGATGACAAAAGTTATAAATGAGGAAGAAAACACAAGCTAGGAGAGACTGCACCAGTTTGCTTTTGCCTGAGCCTGCTGAGAAGGGCAAGACTCTAAGCCCTCCTGAGCTGAGTGCAAACTATTTTTGCACTCAGTTTGCAGTGATTGAGGCTGAGGATGAAGGAGGGAAAGTGGAGGGGGAGAGAGAAACTAGGACATTTTAAAAGCAGCTGAAAAAGTGGGATGACAGAGGATTAATTGAGGCTGTCCCTGCCAAATCAAGACATATGAGATACTGCTTTTTGTTGTTGTTGTTTTGTTTAAGTGCTAAATGAACAAAATAAAAGGAAGCAACCAGAAAAGGTGACAGTAATCACAATCACATTGACAATTACTTGGAGGGAGGGAGGTTCTGTTCATTATTTTCAACGTTTCTTTCATATGAAAATGCAGTTAATGTAGTAAATGCTGCCAGAATGCCTGGATAGCTCTGGATAAAGGATAAACAGCTCCTGGGGTCCTTTTGAAGGAAATATGAAGCTGAGTGCACTGAGAACTCCAGATGCCTGAAACACCATCACGTCAACTCACCTTGCTTCTGCTGTGCCTCAAACACGCTTCCTTTCTGTCAAACCGCATCAAGGGGGCTTGCTAGCATGACAGAGAGGATTTCCTGTGGTCTGCAGCACTTAAGTGCAAGTGTGTGTTGTGTAGGGGAACACAAGTAGCAAGAAAGCTGCACTAATTTTTGTAAATTGAGATGAAACTAAAATGGAACATTCAACTCAGGTTTTAAAAAAAAGAAAAAAGCAGGGGTAGCAGTGAGGTTTATAAGGCCAATTCCAAACCAAAATGGCACAAAAATGTAACAGGGACCTTCAGTTCCTTTAGTAGGGCAGAATATTACCAAAAGCAGTCAGGAAAAGTTGCATGTGGAGAGGGAACGAGTTGGTTTTAAAATTCCTGTCAGAGGCATTGCATCGTCTTTGTATTGTCTTAAGATTTAATCTTGACAAAGGGTCAGCGGACTCTCAAATTGGGTTCATGTCTTTGCATTCCCCTCCAGACTTTCTGAAAACAGCAAAATATTTCCTCTATCTGTCTCCAGGTCTGTATCCAGAATGATATTCACAGACACCTTTGGAGGTAGAGTCCTGGACTTTTTGGGTGTGACAAGGCTATAGGTGATTTGTTAGGTGCTGCTTTAGGAATAGGTAGTTGATTAAAAGTGAATTGGGTAGCTGGACAGAATGGACCATCAGAATAAAATTCTCAGTTTCAGATGGTACAAAATTCCTTTCCTTCATTGTAGAGTCTCATTCCTAAATGTCCAAGGCCATTTCCACACAGCAATGCTCTTCCAGGTCACCGCGCTGCAATCCCGGGTCCAGAAGCGAGTGCATCAGCAATGCTCCCCTCCGCACCTGCTCACTCCATGGAAAGGGAGTGCGCTGGCGCTGCCCCTTCCTTCTGCAGCACAGTGCAGCCTGGCCCTTTCCATTGCTGCACTATGAAAAGAAGTGCTTCCGCAGCTTCCGCGTAGCTGGGAGGGACGGGAATGCTACATGATTGTAGACACAAAACAGATTTTTTTTTCCTTTTTGTGAAAACTGTGCAAATACAACCTTGGGGATGGGATGGCAGCGGGCCAACAACAATGTCATATGGAAGCACAACCTGCCGACTGCTGCCATCCTGTCCCAGAAGCAGCACAGCCTCGTTGTGTGGAAATGGCCTAAACTGGATATTTTCCAAGTCATATAAGGAGCAGAGGATAGCCACATCGGTCCTCAGATTACACAATTACAGTGCTATGATTCCACTTTAACTGCCATGGTTAGTCCTATAGAATCATAGTACAATAACTTTGCAGCATGAAATGGCCCACTTCCCAAAATATTTATCAGGCTAGCCCAAAAGGAAGAAACCTTTCTCCAAGCCTTCAAGACCTAAAGGTCCCCCGCTTCAGGGATGATGTTACATAGGGCAGTCAATTTGTCTCTGGCCTGTCTTGTTGCAGGTCTAACCCAAGAGAAGGACGTCTGTGTTTACAGAAATATCTTTTCACCCACCTTCCCCTTCTCTCTTCATCGTCATTCTGTTCCTGCTGCTCTTGTCTCCAGCCAACGCAAAGGAAGCCAGTTAAAAAGGGGTAAGGGAAGATGCTTAGGAACCAATCTCTGTGTATACACTCCATCTGCTTTGCTGCCATCTTGCTTGGTTTAGAAGAAATCCACACTTCTTTACTGGTATGCCTCTTCTCCCAAGTACACTAAGGCCATTTCCGCACTAGACTGTTATAGTGTTATTATTACACTTTCAACATTCTATGGAATCCTGGAGTTTGCAGTTTAGGGAGGGGCCTCTAGTGTGGAAATGGCCTAATTCTCTCTGGGTGTTCGTACGTGCTTTCAAGTTACCTGTCAACTTATGGTGATCCCATGAATTTCTTACTGCTTTCTTAGGCAAGGAATGCTCATAGGTAGTTTTGCCAGTTCCTTCCCCAGAAATATAGCCCATAACACCTGGTATTCATTGGTGGTCTCCCATCTAAGTACTCACCAATGCTGACCCTCCTTAGCTTCCAAGACCAGATGGGATCTGCTGCCTTTAAGATATTTAGTCCTAGGCAACTTTAAAAAAACCCTACTCTTAATTGGAATTGCCTCCTTCCTTTAGAATTTTGACCTGGAAGGCCACATTTTTGCCAAAGGCGGAGGAGAGGCAGAAGATGCTTACATTCTTTCTTATCCAGGTAACATGCAGATTAAGTGCATTGTGTCTATATATAGAGCTGTTCTTTTCCTTCCTCTCTTCCTTCTCTGGTGCTGTTGTGCTGGCTACAGACAGCCTCTGGTATTCAACGCTATTTGTAGTTAGGATAAAGGCTGATAAAGCTATCTAGGAGCAAGGGGAGAAAAACTGGAGGGTGTTCAGGATGAATTAAAAATAAAAGAGCCATTAGAAAGGAGAGTAGGAACCTTGAGAAGATCCTCATGAAAAGCATTTGAATTGCAGATAACACAGCTCCCCTGGTCACAGTTTTCCTTGCTAGAGTAAGTTGTATTGTACTATTACTTCAATTATAGTAATTATTTCTAATTAAGATTATGGCTGGTATCCCATTGGTTAGTCCAACTAGAGTAGACCTACTCAATCAATTGTTGAATGGTAAGTCAACACATAGATAAATCCCATTGACTGAACAGGTCTACTCTAGTCAGGACTAACAAATATACTTAACATTTGTACATATAGACCTTTATATTTGTGTATGTTTTGTGCAACTGTTATGCAAAATCTGTCCCTTCTCCTCCTTTTCAGTGATGCCTGCCTTCCTTTTTAGTGGTGTGTCAGTACTCCCACACCCCCAACACTATCAGAAACAGGCAGGGGAACAGGGTTGCATGGTGGGCTCAAAGCAGCAGTGATATACCCTCAGCATCCCCAAAAGACCATGTCCTGAGGAACCTAATTATTTTATATCAAACATAGTGAGCCATAGAGATAAACTGGAAAGGACAGGTAGGCAGGAGATTTCTGTTTTCTGTCATACATCCTGGAGTGATCTGGCAGATGGCTCAATGGAAACTTGAAAGGATGGTCAGCAGCCATTAGGAAGACAATTACTCTCTGTTTACAATGCAAATAGCCTGGAATCTGACACCTAAGGCATGCAGGAATCTCCGGAGAGATATTGATCTTACAGGAAACTACAATATTTTGGCTGTATTTTCTTTGAACTAAAAAGGAAATACTCCATCTTAATAAAAAGATGGAACATCTGTGTTTTCCCAGGACATGGGACATATAACTACGGATTTTCTGATTCTTTTTGGAGTTGGAGAGATTCTTTTGGAGAGTAAGGAGTTTTCTCTCAGATTTGCAAAACAATGAAGCTTGTAAACTCCCCTCAGCCCTTCAAGGCGTGGCTGAGATCGTTTCTTCCAGCTGAAGACTTCTGGATTGGTATCAAACCTTTTACGTCTCCTTTTCTCTCTTTCCTAATTTTCATCTCTTTCTAACTTTCTATAGTCTTGTATGCTTGCAGTTGTGTGAAGTTGAGTGATTGTATGAATTTTAACTTTCTATAGTCTTATAGTTATAGTTAGTGCAGCTGAGTGATTGTAAGGACTTTACATCTGTGTTAATAAAATACTTACATTTGAACAATTTGTGTGGTTTTTGACTGGGCCTGACCCCGTAAAAATTGGTTTTTTTTAAAGATCCTGGAATACCCTGTCCTCTTTGCATAGCTAAAGCAGTGCAGAGCTAATTTTTCCCCACAAGAGACAAATTTTGACAGCTTTTGGGGTGCCTTTAAAGGAGTCCTAAGAAAACAGGGTAACAGTAGTGGTAAGCAATTTAGACCCTTTCCACACAAGATGACAGAAACGCCTCATGGTGTCGTAGGAGCGGAGTTTATGGCTGTGTTTCTGTGTCATTTCTTCAATGCGGCATTCTGCACTGTCATCCACTTGAGTCGGCAAAGAGAGCTTTCTCGTTCCGCACCACGTTATTCGTAACTGCTCCCCTGCTCCACCTATGGCCCGCCCCAGCCCATTTCATTGGATCCCTTTTAAAAAAAATTTTTTTTAAATCTTTGGAAGAACATCCCTATGCAGATACGACGTCGTGTGATTTCTGGCCACATGGCATTTCACAGCACACATCCCGGTTGTCTGCCTTTCACTCTTTACTGGCGAAACGGAGCATGAGAGGTCACTTGCCACAGTGCTGCAAATGCTCCATACATATATGGATATCCTTGCATGGGCTGCAGCATTCCTGCAAAGGCAATGGCGGGGGGAGTGGGCAGTTAGACGCAGCCTTTTGGATGCCAGCCGCCACGCACAATGGGCCTTCTTGCTTCTTCTCTGGCAGCTGACCTGGATGCCAGCTATTTCACCCCCCTGCACAACGGCAACTTTGCAAGGGTCCCCCGGCCCCGCAGATGGTGGGTGTGTGAACAAATGCGCAGGACCTGGTGGACCATGGAGGTCTTGTCAATGTGGGATGATGGACAGTGGCTCTACCACTTCCGTATGACTCATGCCACTCTATTTGAAATCGCTGAGCACCTGCGCCCGCACCTTCAGTGTACACTCACCGTTATACGGGATCCCATTCCTGTGGAGGAGCATGTTGCCATAGCTGTATGGTGGCTCACAACCTCACTCATATACCAGAAGGCCACAAACACCTTCAGCTTGGGCATCTCCACGGTGACAGTGATCACGATCGAAGTCTGCTTTGCCATTGAGCATGCTCCCCTGGCATCAATGGTGTGCTTGGGTGACTATTGCAGGGCGAGTCACCCCATTTCCCTCCTGATGCAAAAAAAGTGCTCTGGGGCATCCTGGGCATATGCTGGGAGGGAGGCAGCATGGGTGCTTCCAGGGGAGTGGGTGGCTCCCTGCCCATGCCATGGCAAGAGCGTGCAGCACCATAGGATTTCATTTCCTCTTTCATCCCCTCCAAGTCATTTCCCATTGGGGAACTGGGATCTGTAGTTTGAAAGGATCTGTTATTTTGAATCCTCTCTGTAGGGCCATGCAGGCTACCTGCCCAGGCCATGATGGGCCCATCTCTGGTCCACGGAGGAACTTTGTGGTGGGAGAAGGCAGTGGGGGGAGGAGTGGAGTGGGAGGCTGCCTGCTTGCCCATGGCAAGAGAGTGCAGCACCATGGGATTTCCACTCCTTGGCGCTGCCCTCCCAATCATTTCCTGAGGGATGAAGTGGGATCTGCATCTGCCTGCCTGGTGTCCTATGGCTGCATGGGCATTCAGTGGGGGGCAAGGTGGTGGGATCAAACATTAGTTGAAATCTGCATTTTTAAATTTGCCTGGTCTGAAGTGTTAACTTTGTGTGTTAATGTTTTCCCAACCCCACCCACAGATAATGGATGGCTTCCAGGAGATGGAATTTCCCCAGTGCGTTGGCGCAGTGGATGGAACACGCATCCAAGTTCAGCCACCCAAGGGACAAGGGGAGGAGTTAATTAATTGGAAGGATTCCTTCTCCGTTCTGATGCAAGGGATGGTGGATCATTGTGGGAGGTTCATTGATTTGGAGTTGGGGTATATGGGCAGAACCCATGATGCCCATGTATTTAGGCACTCAGCACTGTGGCAGGCAATGGATGCTGGCCATTTTATTCCAGGGAATCCCACAATCACTATAAGCAGGGGTGCAAGTTGGCCTACTCATCCTGCCGGATGCCGTGTATCCCCTTTCACATTGGTTCATGCAGCCATACACAGGGCATCTGGATGAAAGGAAGCAGGCATTCACCAGGGCACTCAACCGCTGCAGAAACGTCATGGAGCGTGCTTTTGGGAGACTGAAGGCAAGATGGGGTTGCCTCTCTGCCCCCCTGACTGTTTCGGAGCAAAACTTCCTACCTGTGATATCCACCTGTGTGGTTCTGCACAACATATGTGAATCAAAGGGCCACATCCTTCATCCAGAACTGCACACACATCCCGTCAACATTCCTCAGATTCAGCAGGAAATTAGGGAGGAGGGTCAGGGAGGGTGAGAGTGTGAGGGCTGCCATAGCAAGCATGTTGTCTCTTTGATTTCCAAAGGCCACCATATACCTTTCACTCCTTGAAATTTGCATGGTTGGGGGATTTCTGTTGCGGGCCATAATATAGGGGCTTTGCTCTACTGTGGACATTATTCTGTTAAAATGAATAAATAATGGTGTTTCTACTGTGAATGTTGTGATGTTTCCTCTTTTCCCTTTTGCAGTCTCAGCTGGCCTACAAGTTTGCCCCACAAAACCACCTCTGTGATGGGAATCAAAGGTTGGGGAAAAGAGGTCTAGAGAATATACTAACAAAACCTTTTATTAACAAACATTATAAAAGGAGAACAGGAACATTACAACCCTTCACACATATCATAAACCATCAGAAACGTTTCTTTGCCCACAGTAGGAACAGTATAAACAGTAAAACCAGTATTTAATGAGAACAATAACAATACACTTCTTCACACATAGGCAATTTCTGCATTAGACTGCTATTGAAAGGGTTAAATATATGATTTTGTGTTTGGTAGAAAAATAGATGAAATTATAATTAACTGCAGATGTTTCTTATCTAAGGAACATAGTGCTGAAAGTGCTTAACGAAGGGGTGGTAGGTCATGGAAAGCAGGCTTGTTCTTTCCTGCAACTTATCACAAGGACAAGGGAAGGAATAGATCATTTTGACATGTTGTTATCCTTGCATGCATGATGTAATGTAACCAATTTGTAATTGATTCTACTGTTAAGAGTGTATATAAGGGAGGTTTTTGACGAAGTGCAGGGTCTTCAGTGATGCTCACACTGGGGACCCTGCGCAGTTCAGCAAAACCTGCGCAGTAAGAAAATAAAATATAATACTTTCTGCTTCAAGGACTCTGAGGTTTTTTCGTTTCCCTAGACGGCCACTTCATTTCTGGGGGCTCGTCCGGGATGAGAAGGGCTTTTTCCCGCCCACTTTGGCGGACGCCTAGGCGTCGGGGATTGTCGCCCCTTTTTTGGTGAAGCCAGCCAGGGCGCCTTTGAATATTTTTGACAAAACAGGTTTGGCTCGGATCGGGGTGACATCTCCGGCGGCGGCGCTCCTGCCAAGGGACCCGAGGTTGAAGCAGAAACTTGAACCCTCCCACGGTTATTGGTGAGTAACCTCCCTGCAATCTCAGGGAGAAGAGGGGGCCTGATCACCCCCCTGTAGTCTTGCCCTAGTAACCCACCATTAGAGGCGTGGGTGAACCCGCAGGGCTCGTGGAACCCGGGAAAGGAAATGGGAGGTAGTTTGTTGGTGTGAATGGGGTGTGCAAGGAATGCTGGGTGGTGTCGCAGTTCCCACCACATGCCGTTGAGCGTCCGGGTGCGTGGGTCGGCACGAAGAGAGTGTTGTCTGCCCCCTTTTTGTGTTGGCACGTGAGACCCCTTACTCACGCGCCGATTCACCCCTCCCTAGTGTGTCCTGTCCGGATTGGGAGGAAATGGGAGGGGGACCGAGTCAACAAACCCCTTTGGGGTGCATGTTAAAGAATTTCAAAAAGGGATTTAGTGGGGACTATGGAGACCCTCCAATGACACCGGGACGTTTGCGAAACTTGTGTGAAGTGGAGTGGCCCTCCTTCAAGGTTGGGTGGCCCCCAGAGGGAAGCCTGGAACCCGCCCGGGTCCAGGCAGTGTATTCAATAGTAGTGGGTGAGCCTGGCCACCCTGATCAATTCCCTTATATAGATTCATGGGACACGGTGGTCTCTGGGAACCCCCCTTGGTTGCGAAAATGTCAGGAGCAGACTTGTAAGGCTATGATAGTGCGGCAGGAGAGAGCAAGGAAGAAGCTTGGAAGGGGCCAGATTTTGCCAGACTCAGTTCCAGAAGATAATATACCTCGTCCAACTGCCCCTCCCCCATACATGGCAGTGCAGGTGGCAGCCCCACCGCTGGCGGTGGTGCAGCCCCAGCCCGCCCTACCTCCAACTCCTATTGCTGCTATACCATTGCCTGCTGGAACCTCACAACCAGGCTCCTCTCAGCCAGAAGGAGGAGCCGGGGGATTGGAGGAATCTGGCTCGGAGGAGTCCGACCTAGTTGCCCCAGAAGAAAGAGATTCCTTTGACCTCAGGCATGGACCAAAAGAAAAAGCTCAAGAAAAGTCTAAGAGGAAACGACCTAAGCCAGCGCCTAAGCTTCCGAAGAGGATGACCGATGGTGATGAATCCAGTGAAAAGGGTGGGGAGATGGTTGCGCCCTTGCGTCAAGTAGAGCAGGTGTTGGTGGACCCAAATGCAGAGGGAGGTTACCGGAGGATCCAGAGTTATCAGTATACTCCTTTTACTACATCGGACCTCCTCAATTGGAAAACACATTATGCTACATATACAGAGAAACCGCAGGAAATGATAGAACTTTGCTCCAGCGTTATGGCCTCACATGTTCCCAATTGGCAAGATTGTCAGCAGTTACTCCTGACTCTGTTCACCACTGAAGAACGGAGAAGGATAATCCAACAGGCAGAACGAATAGTAAGGGCAGAGTACCCCCTGGGGAAGCAAACCCTGAACAGTGGATAAGGGGCAGAGTTCCCTTGGTAGATCCAGGATGGGATCCGAACAATCTTGGCCAGATGGCTTTGCTTACAGATTATCAAGCCCTCCTGATAGAGGCTATGAGGGCAGGGATGAAGAGGCCTGTTAATATGTCTAAAATAGCAGAAGTACTCCAGGGGCCTACGGAACCTCCAGGGACATATTTGGAAAGGTTGCTTGATGCTTATAGACAATACACCCCTGTGAACCCAGACGACCCAGGAAGCCAGCAGATGGTGAACTTGGCTTTTGTGACCCAGAGTTACCCTGACATAAGAAAGAAGCTCCAGAAGCAAGAAGGATTTGTAGGCATGAATCTGAGCCAATTACTGGAGATCGCTCAGAAAGTGTATGTAAACCGAGATCAAGAGGAAAAGCGGGAAAAGGATAAACGGATGCAGAAGAAGGCAGAGTTGTTGGCTGCGGCACTGGCGGTAAAGGGAGATGATCGGAAGGTTAGAAGAAGGAGTGGAACCCTATTGGGGCTTAATGAGTGTGCCCTCTGCCGACAGGAAGGACATTGGAAAAATGAATGCCCCAGACGAAGGGGGATAGTCAGGAGGGGGCAAGGGACAGAGAGAGGAAGAGGAAGAGGAAGAGTGGTGGACGGAAGATACGGGCAGGAGGTGGATGAAGGGTTTGAGGATTTTGCAGGACTGGTTGGAATGGAACACTACGATTAGGACAGACCGGGCCCCCTTGCTCTCGGCCCCGGGGAGCCTATGGTCACAGCACAAATAGGGGGCCGAGCCATCTCAATGATGGTGGATACGGGCGCCGCCCGTTCCGTACTAAATTCGGCAGTAGCCCCAAAGACTGAAAATGCTATAAAAATTGTAGGAGCCACGGGCTGCCCCTTCACATAGGATCGGACAACGGCCCGGCCTTTGTACATGGGGTAATGAAGAACTTGGCCGAAACCCTGGGAATTACTTGGAAGCTGCACTGCGCCTATAGACCTCAAAGCTCGGGAAAAGTGGAAAGGATGAATCGAACTCTGAAGACTCAGCTTGCGAAGTTGTGCCAAGAGACTAAACTTAAGTGGCTGGATGTGCTCCCCATAGCCCTCCTGAGGATCAGATGCACTCCACACCGGGCAACTGGGTTAACTCCATTTGAAATGTTGTATGGAAGACCCCCGGCAATTCTGAAAGGGCTGAGAGGAGGCATTAGGGAGTTGGGGAATTTGAGTCTCCAAGAAGAAGTGCAGGCCTTAGGGAGAACCTTAGAAAAGATTAGAGCCCACGCTTTAGAAGTTAGGCGTGCCCCTTTCTTTACAAAGGCACATACCTTCCAGCCAGGAGATGAGGTGTGGGTCAAGGATTGGAAAGGGACACCATTGTCACCCGGGTGGAGGGGGCCGTATCAGGTGCTGTTAGTCACCCCTACCGCAGTAAAGGTAGCAGGGTTGAAGCCCTGGATACATTACACTAGGGTGAAAAAGGCATTTACTGATTGGACTGTGGTTTCATCACAAGACAACCCTCTGAAATTGAAGTTCTCCAAGCGAAAAAGGGGGAGAGAAGATTCGGACTAGACTCTGCTGTGGTCATACCAGATAACTGACCATTCTGCGCACAGTCAGATCCGCAACAGGTGAAAGAAGATCTAGGCTAGACCCTACTGCTGTCACATACCTGGGAGCTGGCAGTTCTACGTACGGTCAGACCTAGCAACTGCTGAGGAGGAAGACTGGGACTAAGCCCTGCTGTGGTCACTCCGGAGGCTGATCACTCTACGCACGGCTAGATCCCTCCCGCGGTAAGCAATTGACAACGTGTGATGACTGTTAATGAGATAATATTAGTAATATTGATAGTAGGTATAGTTTTGGGAATATTAGCTCTCATATATATGTATAGGGGATATTTTTGTGGGACAAGGAGAGTGGGGTCCCCCTCCAGCTCTGAAGATGGGGTGGAGGCTGATAATCGGAATGTGGAGTGTGGTGTGCGGGATAGTCGGGGCCAATTGGTTTAAGCGACACGCCACCCATATGTTCCAACAACATGGGCATGATGTCACCTTAATATACGAACACCCACAAACTGTAGCAGATTTTGGATTCATGCCCTCTCTTATTAGTGAACCAGGGGTGATAGTGGGAGCCCTACAGTCAGCGTTGAGAGGAACCCCGAATCTGTTTGCCACAGTTGATGGAGGAATGAACAGAACACAGTTCAAGCGACTGAAGTTCTATACTTATTCTCCGGGAATGTGTTTCTGTTGCCATCATAGTGGAAATTGGAACTCTAAATGGAAGGGGTATGTAAAACACTCTGCATTCTATGATAAACTAGGAAATTATTCAGCCTGTAGTAGTAGGTTCTATTTGTATGACTCATATAATAGTTCATATCACTTTGAAGGGGGTTTAAGTAATACAAGCTTTGAAGAATTATACCCGGAGTATCCTATGTTTGTCTCTAATTATACTGGGTCGGGTAGCATTTGTTCGGGGATGATGGCTAGAGATCCGCATCTGTGGTTTTATTTTGACGGATGGGCCACCAATTACCACCCAGGAGCCTATCAGTGTGCGGGAATAGGGTATATGACCATACCTGTTCAGGTTTTCATGCCAGAGAAAGAAAAGCGAGGAGTTAGAAAAAGAAGAGATCTGGTGGGACCATTAGGTAACCAGTGTGAGGACTTGGTTATTGTAGGACCCCAACTGTCTAGAACTGAAGGTAGCAGAGTAGCAGGCGGATTATTTACAGGACTCCTCACCCTGGGAGCCTACCCAGGAATTGTAGCACAGGAAAATCGTAAAAGTATATTGGGATTGACCTGTAGATTGGAAAAGACTATAAATGCAACTGGGAGGTTGGTGAGGGCTCTGCAACACGAGGTCGAGGAGTTGAATCAGTTACTCTTACAGCATCGGTTGGCTCTGGATTATTTGCTGGCCAAAAGGGGGGTTTTGTTCCATAGTCAAGGGAGGATGCAAAGTTACCTTCCATGACTTAAATAAGACCATAGAGGATGAGGTGCAACACTTACAAGAGGTAATACTGAACAATGATAATGGGGCAAGTAATCCCTTGGAATGGTTAACATCCTGGTTGCCAAATTTTGGGTGGTTAAGAACGTTGTTCCTTGGTTTTGTACTATTATTGGTTGGGGGAGTTTTAATTATGTTATGCCTGTCCTGTGCTATAAAGTGTGTGCGGACTTCCCTTTCAGACGCTATGGAAGGGAAAGCGGCTCGCTACGCAGTAATGGCCCACGGGTATGCATAGGAGGGACATGCTTCAAATTGCAGAGAATTTGGCATGAAGGGGGGAATGAAAGGGTTAAATATATGATTTTGTGTTTGGTAGAAAAATAGATGAAATTATAATTAACTGCAGATGTTTCTTATCTAAGGAACATAGTGCTGAAAGTGCTTAACGAAGGGGTGGTAGGTCATGGAAAGCAGGCTTGTTCTTTCCTGCAACTTATCACAAGGACAAGGGAAGGAATAGATCATTTTGACATGTTGTTATCCTTGCATGCATGATGTAATGTAACCAATTTGTAATTGATTCTACTGTTAAGAGTGTATATAAGGGAGGTTTTTGACGAAGTGCAGGGTCTTCAGTGATGCTCACACTGGGGACCCTGCGCAGTTCAGCAAAACCTGCGCAGTAAGAAAATAAAATATAATACTTTCTGCTTCAAGGACTCTGAGGTTTTTTCGTTTCCCTAGACGGCCACTTCACTATAGTGCTAGAATCCCACTTCCAGTGTCCTATGGAATCTTGTGGTTTGCTGTTTGGGGAAGGGCCTCACAGGCCCTTCCCCACACTGCAAACCCCAGGATTCCATAGGATGCTGAAAGTGGGATCATAGCACTATAGCAGTGTAGTGCAGAAATTGCCATAGCTGTCAGTTTACATGGCGCATAACATTCCTGAAGGCTAGGAGAAAGGAACATACTGATGGAAGGTTCTTTTGCCATTTAGCTGTACTGTCAGCATTTCTGCCCAGTTGTCCATCCCTGCCTTGGCACCGTGCTATGAGAACTTTTAAAATTGCAATCCAACTTTGCAAAATCAACAATTGGGACTCACCCCAACTGCTCCCCCCCACACAAAAAACAACAGAGCTACAACTTTGCTTCTGTTGATCCTTTGAACTCATGCCCCCATTCCTTTTTTTTTTAATAATTTTTATTGATTATCTAACAAACAAAAAACAAAAACAAAAAATTAAACACCATGTGTTATACATAATAGTGAATCAAACAAGAAAAAGAAAAAATAATAATTTTTTTCCTTTTTTTTTCTAAACACTACAAACTTACATTATTTTTTTTTCTCTTTTGCCCTTAAAATCATAAACTTGTTCAGCTTATTCTATATCATACTACTTATACATTTTTGTTACCTATCCTTAATTCTTATTTTCATTATATTCATTTTTATTATAATAATTTCATTCTTAATTCTATATTTTTCACTTCCATTTAATCTATTACTATTGTTAAATATAATCTTATTTCTTAACATATCAAACTATCTCTAAAGGTAACCACTCCCCAAAGCCAGTTATCTTCTAATTTTTTTTTCTTTTATAAGAAAATTGAACATCATTATCCCATTTAATCAATAAATCACATGTTTAACACACACACATAATAAAAAATAAAAATAAAAAATGAACCCACCCCCCAGAGCCAACTTTTTATTTAATCCACTTTCCAAAATTGCCATTCTTCTTGTGAAAGGGTAGCTTTACCTTCTCTTAACAAGGTTTTTTCCAAAAATATTTTCCAAATTTTTTCAAAATCATTCCCTTTTACTAAACCTTTCATAAATCTAATTCTACATGTTAATTTATCATTAATTGCAATTTTCCACACTTCTTTATACCATTCCTCTATTTGAAAATTTTCATTTGTTTTCCATTTTTTTGCTATTATTAATCTCGCTGCAATTAACAGATTTGTTATTAATTCTTTCCTTACCTGAGTGCACTCAGCCTTATTATATATAGACAACAATGCTATATTTGGGCATATTGGTATCCCTACTCCTATAATCTCTTTTATCTCTTTAAAAACCTTTTGCCAAAATTCCATTATCTTTTTACAATGCATGCCCCCATTCCTTACGGGCTATAGCAGATGAGATCTTTCTTTGCCCTCACTGGCTTGCCACTTATATGCCCTGCCTGTGAGACTCCCTGGGAAAGCTGTGTCTCTGAACCCTCAGTGGTACCTTGGTCTTCCCCACCACTTGGAATATTATTGTGGGTAGGAGCATTGCTAAGGTTGGGATTTGACCTCTCCATATTTTCAAGTATGGAACTCATGACCCTGCTGCCAATGCGCAAAAGGGTTAAGACTTCCTTTCTCTCCTCTGTGCTGGACTCGAGGTCCTTCTTGTACAGTTCAATCAAGGTGCTCAACACGCTGTTGCCGTTCTGCATCTCCCCTAAGAACACCGTCCTATTCAGCTCCTGCTGCTCCTTCAAGTGCTCCATCATCACCACAGTGATGGCACTTGCCTCGGATCTCCTTCCAGATCTGTCTCATGCCCTGGCCTACCTCAGCCTGGACATTGGAGAAAGTGCTGCGAAGGCCATATGGATTGGAGAGCTCCTTCCGCTATCGGATCTTTCTGAAAGCAGAGTCAGGACACAAGGTGTGAAAACAACTGTGTGGCCTTCTGGCCAGAGTGCCAGCAGCAAAACCATGCACTCTATCTGGAAACAACACATCAGCTTCTGTTCCAACGGCATACTCACCAGCTTCAGATGAGCAGCGGCTTGTGCTAGGCTCCTCTACAGTCTCCCCTGCTTGGCCTCCCTCTCCTGAATCTCCATTCCCTGGAAAGCAAAGCAAAAAGGGCCATTACAACTGTCCAGTAATTTTTGCAGTAGCTGCACAGGAGTGCACTCAGACTTAACACATGAAGGAACCATAGCACACAGTGCACACCTACCTGATCTCTGGCTACTGCCATCAAAAAGATCCATGGAGCTTTTGTCAAGCATGTCCAGAGTGTCTGTCATCATGCGAGTCACTGCCGAGGAGGCTGTGAAGAAAAAATAGGGTTTCTGTGTAAACCATACCTGAGGGGCCTAAACATCGCAGCCTAACAGGATGATGGTGACAGGAGCTTGGAAATGCATTCCAGGACCTACAGGAAGACCAGGCATTGGCCACTCCTGGGGTAGATGCTGGAGTTATCCTGCTCTCAACAGCATTCTCTGGCATGCACTGTCCACCTGCCCTCCAGGTACATGCTGGCAACGCCTCTCAGGAGAAGGAAGGCTTAACCGCTATAGTGGCTGGAGGGGGGGACTTCACATGTAAGTAACTTATCATTCCCACCAAGGTTATTGACTGCATTTCCCAAAAAAGTGGCAAAGATGTTCATTAATACTTTATAGGATTTGCATTGCATTCATTCCCCTACTACCTTGTATTGCAAAACAACACACCACCCAGGTTATGATGGTACATGTTCATACCTTCAGAGCTGCTGGGACTTGCAGCCCGAGATTGCAAGGCAATGAGGACAGGCATTTCTGTTGCTGCGTTCACATGTCCTCCCTGGGTGTCTTCATCCTATCTTTCAGGGGCAAGGGGGAGGCTTCTGGAAACTCATTTTGAGACCACACTTACATCCCCCCGAAGGATCCTATCCAGCTCCTTGTAGTAGGGACAGGTGACCCTCTCCCTACCGGTCATCGAGTTTGCGGCAATGTATCGGTGGTACTCAAGGCGCATTGCTTTGCTCTTGTATTGGCATTCTTTAGCAGAGCGTTAGTGGCCCCTGTTTCTCATCTCCCATGAAACACCCTCAAAAATATCAAAGTTATGCTGGCTTGTCCTGAGTTCCTGTTGAATTTGACCCCCCCCCATGTTCAAAAGGTCCTGAATCTCTGCTGCTCACCAGGCCCTACCCCTTCCCTGGCTCCTCTCAGAACTCTCTTGCTCCATTAGAACCCCAACGCAGAGCAGCAGAACGTGTAAAAACGCTGGGCGAGCCTGGCGCTGCAAGACCTACTCCGCATGGTGTGCCTATAGATACAAAATGGCGTGCATCGTGCCAGGTGATGTGTGCAGGAAGCGATGAAGCTGCGCAGGACCTCATTGGCCAGAAGTTTGTCCGGTGCCTTCTTTCCACCCCCTAGAGGCAGTCGTGTATATCTACAGCCTGTTTCCAGGGAGATTTGTCAGTGGAGGCTTGGGCCATGGGGAGAGGGATGCTGGAGAGTGGTTGTGGGGAGGGAGGCTGAGTGACTGCAAGTCCCATAAGGCTTTGAAGCCTTCACTTGAGGAAGGTTTCAAAACCCCCACAACAGTTTCAGCAGCCTACCATTCACCCTTAAAAATAGTTAGGTGGCGATACTATACAGTTCTTCAATGAATTATTAGGAAGGATTTAGTGGAAGGGGGAAAAGCCATAAAAGAAGAAAATATAAAATATAAAAACCTTACAAAAACCTTACCCGCTGACTGCTTCACAATGGAGGAAAATGGCGGCGACCTCTGTTCTGGTGGGCAAGGACAAATCGGCACGGGAAATGACAGTGTGCCGGGCCGGGCCCTCCCTGAACACACCCATTCCTGCGAGAATGTACTTCAGCGATTCCACATGTAGTTGTAGAAATGTAGTAGAAGCAGTCTCAGAGAGTGAAAATGCATTTTTTCCATTGCTCAAATACGACATTTTAGCAACATGCAAAGGTGTGCGAACAACTTGACATCAACTTAATAGCGATGATGTCATGCGGATGCACGTCTCCTCAAGCTGTTGCAGCTACGCAGTGACTACACCATGCAGAAAAGGCCTTAGCAGAAAAAACCCACTGACTGAAGCTGACCTGGGCGATTTCTGCACTACACTGTTATAGTGCTATTATTCCACTTTCGACATCCTGTGGAATTCTGGGATTTGTAGTTTACTGAGGCCAAAGAGTTCTCTGGCTGAGAACTCTAAATGGCCCTCCCTAAACTGCAAACCCCAGCATTCCAGAGCATTTGGAAAGTAGAATGATAGCACTATAACAGTGTAGGGTGGAAATGGCCTGGATGTGAAGCAAACCAGATCCTTGAGTGAAGAAACCAGGTGTCTTTTTTATTTGTTTTAACCCCCTGCACCCTCATCCCTACATGACTGCATACATATCAAAGGACTGTAGTCAATCCTTGTAGTCAAGCAGCTAACATTTCTTAAATAATGGTGTCATGTCTTTCCAATCCTCCATAGTCACTGACTAGTAATATTTTCTAATCTAAATGATGACTGCCTCAACCCTCTCTTGCATTATGTGCAGTGGCATATGTTTTTAAATTCAGAGGGAAAAGAACATCCTCCAACTTACCACAAAATGTCACAGAAGAAGTCTCCCCCTGTATTTTTTGAGTGCAAGGTGAGTAGGCCCAAGGATGATAAACACTATGATGTTAAGGAGCAAATCTAGCACACAGATGGCCCAGGAGAACAAACAAAATGGTGGACGGTGGAAACAGTGAATGTTGTTAACTGGCTGTGGCCAAAAATATGTGCCTGTTTTAATCAAAATATTGTGCTTTCTGGGGACTGAAATGTTTCCCCCTAAACCTATAAACAGTAGGAATATACACATTTTTATGTTTTTTGTTTTTGTTTCTTGGAGCCAATCTTTCCCTTCTTAACTGTTCATTAGTGCAGTTTTTATTTCTCAGAGGAGGACATCTTTTCTTTATTGGTTTACTCACAGTTTTTCTCCTGTTTATTCACAGAGATGATCCCAGCCAATGGAGGATCACAGAAGGAGCAGTCATTTTACACTGCTATGTGGTCAATCAGATCTGAATGTGCACTGATAACCTTCCAGAGTTATTAAGGGCAAAAAAAAAGTGAATTCAGGAAGAATTGCCCTCACTAGAAGGGTGACATATTTTCAGTGCAGAATAAACATGTTGATTAATACACCTCTTTCTTGGCTCAGCCCTGGTTGTTTACTCTGGGTAACCCTGGCCTGAAGCACTCTCATAAGCGTTTGTGGCTTGTCCCTGCAGTTTATGGTGCAGAGCATCTTTCATGAAACCATGACCTACATCTAGTTTAGCCAGTAGCGTGCTCTGTGGTGGGCAATTTCAAAAACTTCCTCTTCTTTGAAATACTAAAGTTCCCGGACCTTAAGCAAAGGGACCACACTGATAGCATCTAGCGTGAACATTTTATTTAACAGCCTCATTTTTTTTTTCAGCAAAATTGAGAGAGAGACTCTTTCTGTTCTGAGGCCAGGAGTATTTGGCAATCCATTCCTGTACCAGTAGCTGCCAGCACTTTATCACTACATCACACTATTTAATGCTGGATTTATGCTATTTACCCTAAGTCACAGTAATAGCAAAACTGAATATACATGTGAAATACAACAAGGCATAATAAAAGGCATAATAAAACCTTGTTCCCTTGTAAAATCATCATGAGGTAGAAATAAATCGTATTGTCAGATTGGTCTGTTTTTCAGTTTTGGCAAACAGAAAATACTTGGCAGCCTTCTTTCCCTTAAAAACCCATTTGGGCATCTGTTTCTTACTTAAACCAGGAAACATGTTATCATATTTATCTTACCCCATTTCATTATGATTTCTCTCTACACGCTAGTGGTGGATGGTGGTGTGTATGTTGAGAGGGGCAATGAATCTGTTCTGTTTTAGTCTGAACTTTAAAGTTTAAGACCTTAACTTCAAACTTGAAAAGAATTATCCAAGGTGTGTAACATGTTTTGGGCAAAGGGGGTCAACATCTCTGACAGCCCCTTTAAAGTTCAGACCAAAACCAGGACTGGATTCACTGACATTGACACCATCAGCTGCTACCATTATCTACTGCAAAGAGTTCATGTTTTAAAGGAGAAACCTAGAATTCAAGAACTGTCAGGCCAAGCAATAAAGTTATTTGTTTGTATGGTTAACAGGAATTTTAAAAGGTACAGCTTGTTCCCCACAACAGCCCCAAATAACTATGCATATTTTCTATGTAAATTTGACTGGAAATAATAAGACCCATTGAACTCTTTGGGACATGCTTCTGAGTAATTTTCTAGGGAAAGGCAATAGAATGTTGTTTCCTGAAATAAAGTCTTTTGCCTGGTAGAGCAGCTATCACCTTCTTTATGTTTTTGGGCTGCAAATTCCATAATCCCTCACTATTGGTTATTGTGATGGGGCTGAAGGGAGCTGTGCGCAAAAATATCTGCAGGACCATAGATGCCCACCCTTGCAATCAAGAATCTGCACAAATACAGTTTCCTTCTGGAAATTGCATGAAACAATGCCACTCATTCATGGGACTTTCTGTGGTGTCTACACAAGGAGTGGGGAAAGGGCTGCCTGAAGGCTACAAATGATTCCTAAACCCTTTTCTGCAGCCCCTCCAAATCCTCCAGGACAGCCCCAAAGTCCCTGCCACCTCAAAACATTTTTAAATATTTTTTTTCTCTGCAGATCACCCCAAATGGCATAAAAGTGCCTGACAATGCAGCAGTTTTGCTTATCTCCCCCTCCCACATGACCCCCAAAAGCCCCCAATGGTAAAAACATATTCATATAGCCCACTGGGAGTTGTAGAGCACAAACTGGTGCTTACATTCCTTCTGATGTGTCTCATATCAGACACATTTGTATGTGAACAGCACTACATCTAAGAGGCTTAGAAGTAATGATAAGAATAAATGGAGCATTCTGAAGCAAGGAGGTATTAGAAGTCAGGAAACATAATTATCTGAGTTCTTGATTATCTTTCCCACTTAGTTCTGACCTTTAATTTTTTTTTTCAATGCCACCACAGGCACCTCAATTCAGATTCCAACTTTGGGGTGGGAAGCACATCACAGGCAGGAGCACCTTATCTCCTACACCTTCTCTCTCAGTTACTAAAGACACCAGCACTACGAACATTGCAGTTGAACTTCATTCTTGGCTTCTGGACAGCTATTCTGGTACATCTTTAAGGGTTGAGCCTCTCCAACTCATCACCCTTATGGGCAGTGTGTAACCAGAAAAAAAAGAATTGTCTTCAGAAGCGCAACTTCTGAACAAATAAAGGCTTCAGGAGTCAATGATCTTCTAGCAAGTATTTTCAGGAGCAAATTTCTAAGTATAAGGAAATACATTCAGGAGCAGGGGTTCTAAGGCACAAGCTTCTGTCATGAGATATAGCCAAACAAGTAGGTGACCTCAAACACAGGGACCTGTTATTAACTGATGTGAGGTTGCTGTCAACATACTTTCCCAATACAACTGTTTTCATAGAATCATAGAGTTGGAAGAGACTCCAGGAGCCATCAAGTCCAACCCCCTGTTATGCAGGAACACCCATCAAAGCATTCCCAACAGATGGCCATCTAGCCTCTCCTTAGAAACCTCCAAAGAAGGAGACTCTACTACACTCCATTGAGGCAGCAGATTCCACTGCCAGACAGCTCTGACCATCAGGAAGTTCTTCCTGAGGTTCAGGTGGAATCTCCTTTCCTGCAGCTTGAATCCATTGCTCCTTGTCCTAGTCTCTGGAGTGGTAGAGAACAAGCCTGCTCCCTCCTCAACATGACATCCCTTCAAATATTTAAACATGGCTATCATGTCCCCTCTTAACCTTCTCTTCTGCAGACTAAACATACCCAGCTCTCTAAGTCTATCCTCATAAGGCATGGCTTCCAGGCCTCTCACCATTTTGGTCACCCTCCTCTGGACACGTTCTAGCTTGTCAGCATACTTCTTGAAATCCTTCTTTTCCTAGGTATGCTGCTGATTCAGAGTAGCAACAAGAAGATTACACACAGTTTACTGCCTCATAGCTGCTGCTGAGGGATTATGAGTATGGGATCGCAGGACCGTGACACCTACAACCCTTTACTTCTTGCATACATTGTCAAGAGCTGTGAGTCAATGAACCAGACATGTGAATCAGGGGAAGGCAGGGTCTGTAAAATGAGAAATTAAATGTATAATTGTTGTAGTCCTTGAAGTGTGTGAGCTAAAGTGAACAAGAATGGGGCATTTTCAGTCAAACACAGGCCATTTCTGCACTAGCCTGTTAGAGCGCTATGATTCCACTTTCAACATCCTATGAAATCCTGGAGTTTGCAGTTTTGGGAGGGGCCTCTCCTGAAATTGCAAACCCCAGATTCCATAGGATGTTGAAAGTGGAATCATAGCGCTATAACAGGCTAGTGCAGAAATGGCCACAGTGTTCTGCTGAGGAAATGAAAATAAAAGGAGAAACATGGCAGCATTATTAGTGAGTAGAGATGCAGCAAAAGCAGTCAGGATACATAATGCAAATTTGGACCAAATAATATCAATAACACTCCACGGAAAACCCATCTATATAACCAAAATACAAGTTTATGCTCCAACTACAGAGGCAAAAGCTGATGAAACTAAAAGATTTGTTGCTTGAGTCCAGGAAGAAACTGACAACACACCAAAACAGACATGCTGATAATAAGGTAATCGAAACACAAAAGTAAGAAATAAAAGCAGAGCCAAACATTGTTGCAGAATTTGGCCTAGGATCAAAAAATGAAGGAGAGCAATTTATTGAATTTTGTGAGGCCAACAGTTTATTCATTGCAAACACATAGAAATAAATAGAAATAGAAATAAGCAGAAGATGGAGAAGCTCCATTCACTCTGCAAAAACAAGACCAGAAGCAGACTGTGGCACAGACTATGAACTGCTAATATCAAGAGGAACACTAAGCCAATTGCTGTGCCAAATCCAACCTCAACATCCCTGTAGAATTTGAAGACAATGTAAAAACAGATCTGGATATGTTATGCTTATATAAAGCTTATACTGCGCTAGAAATGTATGTTACCCTACTGTAATGAGTGATCTTCTTGGAATAGTCAGATACTTTGATTTCCATCCTGTGCTACATGCTAAGATATGTTAAACTTTATTTGCAATCTGATTGATTGCTGAAGGTAAGAAACAGGAAGTGAGCATATTGCCATGTTATGCAAGCTGAAGGAAATGGGTATTATGTCCTAATTGCTTTTGGCACAGGGTTCTATTAAATCTGGTTACTTTATTACATGTTATATGTTGCATGTTATATACCTGGATGGAAAAATATGTTAATTCTATGTTAAAGACTATATTACCATGTTTGTTACTATGTATTGCTGTGTTACTGTCATGCTACATGTGGTCTTAATGCTTCATGGGACATATTATACAGTCATGTTATTGCTGTAAAAAAGATGGTAGGATAGGCTGGGAATCTGCGTGGGAGCACAGAGAAAAGTTATCTGGTAGTTTTGAGTGGGAAGCCAGGTGCAAAGTCAGCCTTCAAGGTATGGTTTGATGAAGAGACATGAGAAAGGGGAGAAAGATAGAATGGTTGTAAATTATCTCAAGGGGAAAAAGGTGGGGAGAGTTGGTGTGGTCAGAACTGTGAAAAGTCTCAAAAGCTGGGTCTTCATGGGCAGTGGTTCACATAACAATGGAAAGGTGGAAAAGTTGGGAAATGTGCCCGAGACACTGTATTATTATTTATTAGCAGAGAAATTTATTGCTATTGTTGGTTAGTGAATGGAGTTTTTGCATTCTCTGATTTGTAGAATTTGTGTGTGTTGCTTATATAAACCTGGAAAATTCTTTGGACTGTTAGGCCCTTCTCACATCTTACCTTTTAATGCTGCTGGGTTAGGGTCCTCATGTGAAAAGCCTGAGCAGGAAGGCTCTCATAAGCTTCCTGCTTCAGCTCTGCAGCTCCTTCCTGCTCACGTGAGAGCCTCGCACGCGCCCTGCCCCTTCCTTCCACAGTGCAGCTGCACTGAGGAGAGGACATGTGATCGGCCCAGCTCCAGAGGCTCCATACGGCAGGTGAATGCGGCCCAGGCCCGTGAGAGTTGTGCAAGCGCGGGTCATTCTCGACTAAAAGCCAAAAATAAAAAAATGTGTGTTCGCTGCACGTGAGGGCCTTGAGCGTCGTGTAAATGGGACTGCGTCATGCAGACCGCTCCTTACATTTACGCAATGCTCAAGGGGCCCTTTTGCTTGCAAACTGCCGTGCGAAAAGTAAGTTAGTCATGGTAACTTTCTAAGTTAAAGTGCAGCTTGTTTTTCTTTGGTTCTTGAAATAAAACTGTTATAATATTCTGAGCCATTTATTTGTACCTGAAACCAGCCACTGTTCATGACAGCCTAACTGACTGGGACTGAGAGGAACTCTGGACTGAAGCCAGGGAGACCATCAGGGAAAAATGCAAAAAGACACAATATGCAGGGGGAAAAAGAATGCTTATTAGATGACAGGATGAGACTCTTCAAACAGGTAAGGACAGACAAGAAGCAAGAGTAAAAGGTGACAGAAATAGGGCCAGAACCCTGAATGCAACTGTTGAGTGACTTGTGTGTACAGACAAAGAGGACTACTGAAATAATCACTGTGGAGAAAGAAAAGAAGATTTTTAAAAGATAGGATGAGTGATGTGTTTTGCATGATCTGAGAAATCAAAGGGAAATTTAAACCAAAAGTAAGAATGCTGCATGATAAAGAGGGGAACATATTTCATGATCAAAAAGAAATAAAAAGGCAATGGAAGAACACAGTGAAGAATAAAATAAAAGAGATGAAAGGATGACAGATTCATTCAAGAAAGAACCGTTTGAAGATGAACCCACAATTTTAGAATGGAAAGTAAGTACTTTTTCTGTAGCTTCTAGAGAAATAAATCTTCAGGAACTGTTGGTATACCAACAGAGCTGTTTCAAACTACAGAGACAGAATTCACTCAGGGTCTAACAAAAATTTGCCACAAACATAGAAAACCAAACAATGACCTCCAGAATGAAATGAAACAGTTCTGATGACCTCAGTAAAAGCAATTATGCCTGAGTACATAGAATCATAGAATTATAGAGCTTGGAGAGACCACAAGGACCATCCAGGCCAACCCCCTGCCATGCAGGAATACACCATCAAAGCATTCCCAACAGATGGCCGTCCAACCTCTGTTTAAAAATTTCCAAAGGAGATTCTATCACACTCCGAGGCAGTGTATTCCACTGTCAAACTGCTCTTCCTGTCAGGAAGATCTTCCTAATGTTTAGGTGGAATCTCTTTTCCTGAAGCTTGAAGGCATTGCTCCATCTTGAACAGACTTGCTCCATCCTCCATATGACATCCCTTCAAATATTTAAACATAGCTATCGTGTTGCCTCTTAACCTTCTCTTATCCAAGTTAAACATACCCAGCTCCCAAAGCCACTCCTCATAGGGCATGGCTTCCAGACTTTCTACCATTTTAGCTGCCCTCCTCTGACACATTCCAGCTTGTCAATATCCTTCTTGAACTGTGGTGCCCAGAACCGGACATTGTATCCCAGGTAGGGGTTTGACCAAAGCAGAATAGAGTGGTTCCATCACGTCCCTTGGCCAAGACACTATACTCCTATTGATGCAGCCCAGAATCACACTGGCTTTTTTAGCTGCCACCTCACACTGTTGACTCATGTTCAGCTTGTGGTCTACTAACACTCCTAGATTCTTTCCACATGTACTGTGGTCAAGCCAGGTGCCACCCATCTTATATCTGTGAATTTTATTTTTTCTATCATTTTTTCTACCCAAGTGAAGTACTAGCGTAGAAAAAGTGAAATTCACATTTCTCCCTGTTGAAATTCGTTTTGTTAGTTTTGGCCCAACTCTCCACTCTGTCAAAGTTATTTTGAATTCTTATCCTGTCCCTGTGATATTAGCACTCCCTCTTAATTTTGTGTCATTTGCAAATTTGATAAGAATATCCTCTATTCCCCCATCCAAATCATTTATAAAGATGTTGAATAGCACTGGGCCCGGGACAGAACCCTGTAGCACCTCACTAGTCACCTCTTTCCAGGATGAATAGGAGCCATTGGTGAGCATCTTTTGGGTTCAGTTGGTCAACCAGTTACAAATCCACCTAATAGAAGCCTTGTCTAACTCACATTTTACTACTTACTTGCAAGCATATCAAGGGGGATCTTGTCAAAGGCTTTACTGAAGTGAAGATATCCTGGGTCCTCAACATTCCCTTCATCTACCAAGCTAGTAACTTTATCGAGAGAAAGAGAGAGAAGATTAGTTTGGCATTACTTGTTTTTGAGAAACCCATGTTGACTCTTAGTGACCAAAGTGTTACCCTGTTCTCTGGGGGTCCCAGGAGGGGCACCCAAATAACCAAAACACAAACACAAAATTGGGGAAATTAGCTGGAGCACTCACTGAAGCTAGCGAGAGGCAGGGTAACTTAGCAGGGATCTTGCAACCCAATGTCTATGGGGTCAGGTCAGTCAAACAGTGAGACAGTTTTAACATAGCAAAAATGATATTTTTATTAAAGGACAAACAAACAGTAAAGACACCACACTCATGCAGCTAATGTAAGAATTAGAGATAAGGATTTTCAGGGGAAATGGGTGATACGACACCTTTCTCGTAGTCCTGAAGAAGCTGGAAGATGGTAGGGAAGAAAGCTCAGTGTGGAGGCCGAGGGGAGCTTGCCAGACAAAGCGGCAGCAAGGCGAGATGGAAGTCGGGAGCGATCCGAGGTGGTCTTGGAATCGGGTGCCTTTTATAGGGTGAATTGTGACTGCAGGCCATGCCATACTCGGTGAGAACAATGCGGGTTTGGAGCGGGACAAAGCTTTGGAAAAGGTCAAGTTTAACACGATCGGCTTAGCACAGAATCAACAACAGTGTAGCCAGTATGCAAATGCAAGGTGCTTAGCTTGGCTTTGTAAGACTATCGGCTCGGAGCCGGGTGCCTTTGTTAGTGTCACACTTAAGCAAGAGGGTGTTTGCAGGTCCCTGAAGCAACGGAGTGGCTTTGTTCTGCCTGCCTAGGTGGAGAATGGAATGTCCAACAATTACCGGCTGCGCCTGTTTATGTGCTTGTCCGGAGGCCTCACAAACACATGGAGCGGGGTGGCAGAGGAAGGCCGAATGGTTTTGATATCAAAAAGAGCTATCTAGTGCTATCACCGGGTAGGCCTGGGCCAAAGTAACAACAGCATTCCTTTATAAGTGCTTACAGACTGTCTGCTGATCTGCTCTAGAATCTTTCTTGGTATTGCTGTCAGGGTGACTGGGAGGTAATTGTTTGGATCCTCCTCTTTTTTCCCTTTTTGAAGATGAGGACAATATTTGCCTCTCTCCAGTCTGCCGGGACTTCTCCTGTTCTCCAGGAATTCTCAAAGATTATTGCCAGTGGTTCTGAGATTACTTCCACCGGTTCTTTTAATACCCTTAGATGTAGTTCATCTAGTTTTGGTACAGGTATTCCTGTACTATCTTTTTACCTATGCTGTGCTGCCTTTCCTCTACTCTAGATAGAGCTTTGTTGTCCTTTTTGGGGAAGACTAAGGCAGTAGTTCTGCCTTTTCTCTGTCCCCTGTTAGCATTTCACCATTCTTTCCATGCAGAGGCCCTGTCATTTCCTTGTTTTTTCTTTTGCTATAGGCATAACCAAAAAATACCTTTTTAACCTCTCTAGCATCCCTGAGTTCATTCTGTACTTTAGCCTTCCTGACTTTCTCCCTATACTTGCTGGCTATTTGCTTGATTTCCTCTTTGATGATTTCCCCCTTTTTTCATTTCTTGTACATGTCCCTTTTAAATCTTAGCTTCATTGGAAGTTCTTTAGACATCCACCCTAGATTCTTTAGATAACTCCCATTTTTCATTCTCATTGGAATTGTTAGAAATTGTGCCTTCAATATGTCACTTTTAATAAACTGCCATCTATCATGAACTCCCTTCTCTTTTAGTATTCCTGACCATGAGATCTCTCCCAGTATTTCTCTAAGTTTATTGAAATCATTTTTCTTAAAATCTAGAATGAGTGTCTGGCTATGCTTGGCATCCCCTTTCCTCGGTATAATAAACTCTAGGAAAGCATAGTAACTTCAACTTAAGGAATCTGCCACCTCCACCCCATTAATCAGATCATCATTGTTGGTTAGAATCAGGTCTAAAACAACTATTCCCCTTGTTCCCTCTTCCACCTTCTGGATTATGAAATTGTCTGCAAGACAAGTGAAAAATTTGTTTGACTTCCAACAACTATCAGGATATGTGAACTCTCCCATTACTACTATATCTCTTCTTTCTGAATGTTTTGTCATCTGTTCCAGGAAGGCATCATCTAAGTCCTCAGTCTGGCTTGGAAGTCTGTAGTAGACCCTCCCAATGACATCATTGTTGTTTCTTATTTTTACCCAGAAGCTCTCAGCCTGGCTTCCAGGATTTAAGTCATGGGTCTTTTCAAAGGTGTAAATGTCCCTAACATATAGTGCTGCTCCTCCTCCTTTCCTTTTTGATTTATTTTTCTGAAATAGGTTATACTCCTTTATCCCTACATTCTAATCATTCTAATCATGAGACCCACTCCACCAAGTTTCAGTGATGCCTAGTTTGTCATATTTACTTGCTGTGCTACAAGTTCAAGTTCATCCCGTTTATTTCCCATGCTTTAGGCAGTAGTGTAGAGCCATCTGACATCATGGGTCACTCCCCTTAGCTGCTTGCTTATTCTTTCTTTCTTTCTTTCTTTCTTTCTTTCTTTCTTTCTTTCTTTCTTTCTTTCTTCCTCTCCCTATGCTGGGTTCCTGTACTGTTTGACCCCCATTCTACTTCTAATATTTGGACTGTTATCTCCAGCATTTGATGAATTCCAGACCTCAAGAATTCTGCCTCTCTCTCTCCCTATCTCCCCTCAGTCTAAAGCACCCCCCCACACACACAATTAGGTTTCTTCTAATTGTGTCAAGAAGTGGAGGGAAGGGAGAGAAAAATATCTAAAAACTCATTTTAAAAAATTAAGAGACAAGTAGCAAGAACAAACAAGCAAGCAAAACAAACAAACACCACCCTGCCCTTTGTATATGGAAACTGATAGACTTCATTCCCTGGTTATAATCCCATTCCATCACACGACTTTTCCAATATAGCTGGTGAAGTGTAAATCTTTGGATTTCTGAATGTTGTTGTTTCAGATTCAGGACCTGGATCAAACTACTCAGTTGTTGAACAATCAGTTAATGCTGTGGGCTGTTTTTGAATCAAGACCCAAGTTGAATATTGTAGTCAGTGCACACTCCCACTCCTAGTATACAATCAATTCTCAAGTTCTACGTTAAGCATCTTAACTGAGATTAGGGACGGAAATAGGAATAGGATACATAGAAGTGGTATTAAGTAGTATAAAAACAGAGGTGTATCTTCGGTGGGGCAAGTAGGGCACATGCTCCAGGTGCTAATGCCAAAGGAGCATAGAAAAGCTGTGTATGTAGGGGTTGGGGTGGGGGTGGGGCTAGGGGTCAGAAAGTAGGAGTGTGACGTCCACACTTGCCCTAGGTACTGTTTACGCTAGATATGCCACTATATAAAAAGATGAAGACCTATGGAATCGCTAACATAAAAGTGAAGAAGCCATTACTATCTGAGTAACCTAACCTAGATGATTTTAAAAGCTCATTTGCAAGAACAAAGTTTATTCACGTTGTTAGTATATGGCCCATTTTTATCAGGAATTGCCCCCGTTTTTAAACCCTGTAGACTCAGGCAATGAGATTAATAAGGTAGGTAGATTTTCCAGTTGGATATGGTCAATATCTATGGGATATTTTGAGGGGGAAATGACCATTCCAGCTGCATATACAGGCAATATTGGCTTCAACAGATATAAATCTGGCAGCCAGAAATATAAGACACTTAAACCAAGGAGCCTAAAGATGAAGCTCTCAATCCTCCAATTTTTCGAAATAAATAAGGTCTTACATGGGAAAAGAGGTGCCAACATTATAAGGTTGTAGAAGATACAGAGAAAATTGTGCTTGGACGTTGGAGTAAAGAAGTCATTCAGGGTCACAGTGATACATCCACACACAACCAACCCACACTTTCATTCTCAAACCCACTTCCCTTCATTTAGACCAACTCTTCTTCTTTACTCTCATTCCCCCCCACAAACACACTCACGCCCATCCTACTGTCAACCCTAACCCAGAATCTATAACTCTAGCTTATGAATACACAACAAGATGCCAGCCAGGGTCTCTTAGAGGCCTCTTATTCATAGGGTTGCCATAAATTGAAGCCAACATGATGCTACAAAGGAACAAAAGCAAAGACTGGACTGATGCTATTTAAATTGTTCATAAATCAGCTTGAGTTGGGATGAGAAGAGCGTTAATTCTAAGGTGATACTAAATTGTTGAGGGTGGTGAAAATCCAAACAGACTGTGAGACGTTCCAAAAGGATATCACCAAACTACAAGAAATTGGTAAGAACAAGCAAGTGAGGCTTAGAGCAGCAAGTGTTAAGTAATTCACATTGGGCCCAGACAATCTTATGTTCACATATACATTGATTGATTCTGAACTGGTGATGATTAAAGACCTTCTAGATCAGGCTTTCATTGTGTAATCATTACGGCCATTTCCGCACTATACTGTTATAGTGCTATTGTTCAACTTTTGACATCCTGTGGGATTCTGGGGTTTATAGGCCCAAGAGCCTCTGGCTGAGAATTCTAAATGCACCTCCTTAAATGAAAAACACCAGGATTCCATAGGATGTTGAAAGTGGAATAAAAGCACTATAACAGTGTGGTGTGGAAATGGCCTATGCTTCATTCACAGAATTACAGTGCAGAGTTCAGACACCAGTTTCCTCTTGTAACCCTTTCCAGGGGAAGATTCCAATTAGTCTTCCTATTCATGCAGGAAGAGGGGAGAGGAAAGGGAGGGCATAAGCCCAAGGCATACCATGATTTGCTCCTGCTTATCCATGTCACACTAAACCATGGTTAGTATGATGTATGCATTCAGCCATTATATGTTCCTCATCTCCACTACACTACCCTAGCTGAACCCACAATCATGATGACTAGTTCCCAAGAGCAGTCAGATTATTTTGGTGCCTATAGCTGCAGGAAATCCCACAAGTACCTCTCCTTGACAGTAAAATTACAGTGCTAGTACATGAACGAATTTGCCATTGGTTGCCAGTGATGGCTCGTCACTGTACGTTGAAATGGGGAAGGGAGGCACCCTCCCTGAAGCTCAGTCTGTCCATTTCTGCCCTACACTGTTAATTGTGCTATGATTCCACTTTCAACATCATAGGATGTTGATGGGGTTTGCAGTTTAGGGAAGGCCCTTCAGAATTCTCAGCCAGAGAGCTCTTTGGCCTCAGTAAGCTACAAACCCCAGAATTATTCCACAGAATGTTGAAAGTGGAATAATAGCACTATAACAGTGTAAGGTGGAAATGACCTCTGTGTCCTGTCTATATTTCTTGCCTTTTTGTGACACCCCAAATGACACTCACTCTGCCAAATGACAGGGCCAGCTCTTCCCACACACTTCCATCTTTTGCTGTAGACGCAAATAAGGAACGAACTCCGGGATAGCCTTTCATGCTCTTGTACTGGCTCACTTGTGGCAGACTCTCAGTTCCTTTAAAAACATGTAAATTGCCGTGCTTTCTCAGCAGTTGGAAGGAAATGGTGGTCTGCTTACTTCTCCCCTTCCGACGGTGACTAAATGCACTGTGCTTTCTGTATACTGGGTCAAATGAGTTTATTTATTTTTTCCATTTCGCACTGCTAAATACTCAAACTGGAAAGAAAAATAAAAGCTTGATGTTTTTCCTTTTAAAGAAAAATCTTGGGGATAGATGTGCTTGCGTGAGTAGACAGACATGGTATTAGAACCAATGTCTTCTTTCTTTTGAATACTTTGGGCTGAAATATGAGATCTGTGTCCTAATAATAGGGAGTATGAGATCTACCAGAAACTTTTTCCTTGAATAATCTGTAAATTGCTAATCTATAAGGGACTCTGGAAATTTTTAAAGGGGGGGCTCAAGACAGTCAAATTTGCCCACTTGAATGTGTGTGTGTGCTTTTACAAAACATACATAACATAAAGAACAACTGTAACAACAACAGCTGAAGCTGTTGACAATGTGACTACCGTGGGGTGAACAATATAATTAATAAAATGTCAGTATATTAATTAAAGCATAAAAATCAACAAATCAAGTGAGGGGAAACATTTATACAGCCCTATGAAGTGAATACAAAGATGGCCATAAGATCTCCTAACGGGCAGCACACTTCTTTTTCAAGAGGCAAAACTGTGAGATGTGTTAGTTTTTCTGTCAAGCCTGAAGTGTAAAGATTCTTCTGATGGAAGATGTGATTGAGGGGTGAGTAGTTTGCTGATGGCAGCACATTATTTAGGGAAAAGGTGGGGAGTGGGAAGAGGAATAATGAAAGTTGTGAAGTGTGACCAAGGCCATAGATCTTTGAAGAACTGTGCACCTGCATTACGAAAAAATGCTGCATTAATAACTTATGCATTCAGTTGGTACATCATCATCATTGCAATGTTCTACAAAACATTCATGGTGAGACATAAATTAGTTTTAAAGGTGCTGCTCTTTTCACCTCCCATGTTCTCCTTATTAAGCTATCACAAACTAACACAGCTATTTCTTTGAAAAAACACTGCATAGAGTCAAGAGAATTTTTTAAAAAAAGATTGTTAAGTGGTTCAGAATGATTTTTCCAAACTGGATGAGTGGCAAATAAAAATCCAAAATAATGGCTTTTTTTTTTTTAAATGGCAAATAAAAGGTGATGCACATTGGAGCAAAAAAAAACTCCGTTTCACATATACAGTGATTAACTCTGAGGTGTCACTACTTTGTGATTGACCAAGAAGGCAAACTTGGAGTTGTGGTAAATAGCTTGAGGAAAACATTGAACTAGGGTACATCTGCTATATAAAAAAGAGAATCCCCTGTTGGACATAGTTACAAAATGAACAGAAACAAAACTGCTGCTCTTGATGCTGGTCTTATACAAATATGGATGCAACCACAACTAAATAGTGTGTACAGCTCTGATCACCACACCTAGGAAAGATACTGTAGAACTGGGGAAAATGGAGAAAAGGGTAATCAAAATGGTCAAGAGATGAGAGCAACTTACCTGTACTCTGGGCAAGTTTTAATGTTTATCAGTTTAATTTAGGGGAGAAAAGCCACAAAGGGGAGATATGATAGAGATATACAAAATTATACATCTCTCTCACATAGTAGAAAACCCACAATAAGCCACTGAAACTGCTTTTCGCACCTTACCTTGATAGCACGACGAACTAGAGCCCTCATGATATTGCCAATATTGCAAGAGGCCCAGTAGGGAGCCCCTTGCAGTCTGCACACGGTAAGGCATTCACGAGAGAGCACCAGTCCCCGCCTGGTGCCTTGTCTGCATGTCGGCATCCTAGGCCACGTCCAGGTCCCCACCCCACCACCCCTGATTGGTCGGTGGTTTTTCTTTTCTTTTTTATTGTTTTGTCAACTATTGTGCTAACATTAGCACGATAGATCCTGCCAACAGGCTGTTTCATACTACGTTGGTAACGTGCTAACGTGCTAACGATAGCGCTGGGTTTTTTAAAAAAACCACAGTCGGCTGGACCACGGGGGCTGCTGTCGTCTCGAGTGTGAGTGGCGATGCAGTCCTGGGGTGGCCTCTTGCGGTGATGTGTCATGCAGTGTTCCCTGCTGCGATGGGGGCAGCAGCCGGCCCACACCCTGCCCACTCCTGGGTCCTTCCCGGAAGCACACCGGACGACAGCTCCGCAGGCCCTCTGGTCGCGCGACTGATGTGTGAAAGGGAGGTTATTTTTGCCTTTCAGGCGAAAATAAGAAAACGCGCTATCAGCACTATCCGTGGCTGTGATAACACCTGGTTCGCCAGAACGTCATGAGGTATGGCGGCTCGTGAAGGGGGGAGGGAGCGTGCCTAATACGCTTTAAAAACGCCATGTGGCAGTATCCTGAATGAACAGATAAAAGGAATAATTTATTCATACAGTACATCGCTAAAGTTCATTGCTTCAGAATGTACGATGACCGCCAACATTTGCAGATTTAAAAACGGTTTAAATTCATCAATCAAATTCTTCAATATCCGCTCCAGAGGGAGCATACTCTGCATATTAGTTGCTCCAGAATGCAAGACAGATGGTGGATTTCATCTGGTGTTCTTTCCATAGATGAACAAAATGTTGAGAGGAGAACAAAAAAGTTTCTATGTTCTTAAATAGAGCAAAAGTTGATGATTCCAAAATAGCTTTGGATGTTCTAAAAGAACTCTCAAAACTAAAAAGATACTTGAGGGGAAAACTAGATTATAAAATCACTATTGATTATGGCAGGGCTTTCCAAACAGTGTGCCACAACATGTTAGTGTACTGCCTGAAATGAGTAGGTATGTCACCTACAATCTTGGAAATGTATATTATTATTTATAAATCATATGAGAGGTTTTCATGGGATATGTTGTGTCCTCGTACATTTTGTTATTACAATTTATGTATGTATCTTTCTCTTACGGGGGATTAGTTTAACCTCCAGTTTGCTGGTAATACTGAATTACTGTGTTGCGAAATGATGCATGTCTAAAAGGTGTGTCACCAACATGAAAAATCTGGAAAGCTCTGGGTTATGGAGAAGTACACCTTTGGGAAAAATGAGGGCCTCCAGTTTATCCAGTGAAGAGAGGGGAAATATAAATTTCCCTTTCTTATCTGGGAGATATTCTGCACCCCCTAACTAAAAGAAGATAAAATCTCTAAGTAAATTAGAAAAGGAAGAAAAGAAACATGTTTGTCTTTGGGTTGCTTCTTAACATAAAGCCTGTACACTTTACAAACTTTGCCTGCAGGCTTTTTGGTTATCTGTTACTGATGCTGTTAGGAATTTATCCCAACTGGAGTGCTTCCAAGTTGATCACACTATTAGTGTGACTATAGAACAAGAAATGAATTTTACATTGTAGACTTATTAAGATCTTACATATAGCATGCTAATCTATGCATACAACATTCTTCTGCCTGCATCATAAATCACAAGGTCACTCCAATCTGAGGCCATTTCTGCACTCCACTGTTATAGTGCTATAACACTTTTGACATCCTGAGGAATTCTGGGGTTTGTAGTTTACTGAGATCCAAGAGTTCTCTGGCTGAGAATTCTAAAGGCCCCTCCCTAAACTGCAAACCCAAGGATTCCATAGGATATTGAAAGTGGTATAATAGCACTATAACAATCTAGTGCAGAAATGGCCTGAGTCATCCACACAAAGTTCTAAAATGCTCCAAAAGAGGATAGATGTTTCCTTGGACTACTGCAGGCAGGCCAAATTACTTCCTGTTGTGATCTGGAATAGGCAGTCAGGCCATCAACAGTCTGAGGGCACAGTTGGAGAGAGGGCAACTTACTTCTGCTAGCCTTCAATAAGCCTGAGGCCCTAAACTCTTGCAAGCATGTTGTCTACCTACTGGTTTCCTTCATGTGTTTGTTCAGTGTAACTTACTCCCAAATAATTGTGCACAGGATAGATGGCACACAGCCTTAGTCATAGGAGCACTCAACTGCAACAGCTGCCTTAATCTTCGTGTGTGTACAGATGCACACTCAATGATTTAGCACAATGGTGATTTATAATTCTTCTGCCATTGCTGTGCCCCAGAGAGAAAGAAGAACAGACAGTAACTTCCTTAATCCTTAATCCTCTCCCCCACTGCACAAAAGATGTGCTTCTCTATAACCTATAATGATTTTATAACTATCTTCCTTATGATTCAAGTCTTTTAAGACTGCAAAACTGAGAGCAGGGAACTGTCAAATTAATAATTAGTAAAGCACTCTAGGGGCCCTTTTGGTTGAGGGACAGGATCTAAATAAATAAATAAAATAATTTCAGGAGTAGCTCAGCTACTCCGGTTTTGCCTGATAGCTCAGTTTTGCATGATTATTAATTTTGCCTCATTTTTTCAGGGAGGCTCAGTGTAGTCTTGAGGTGAAAGTCAAACCCCAGTCTCACCCTTTCCAGTACTAATGTAATCTGTAGTTTAACCAAAAATCAGCATATATCTCTAGATGCAATTCTACAACTAGGCACTAGAGGGCCCTGGAGAGGATCTTAAGTAAAGAAGAGACACACTGTAGCAGGTTGGAGTCGTAGATGCACGGTATCTCTGCAAGCAAGGGCTGAGAATCCTTTTGGGACTATGCAAAGATATGAAAAAAAGATTTTTCAGTTTACATATTCTAAATTAGTGCTCTCAGCAAAAGGTTTGTCAGAGACAAACAGATTTAATGCAGTTCACGCAGAGCGAGAGATGGGGAACCCATGAATAGTAGAACTAAACGGCTGAAAAATGCAAGAGGTGTTTCCACATTTTTATATATTTTTTTAAAAAATCTTGCATAGAACTGTATATCTGTATATCTTGCATAGAACATATCTCTGTCAGCCATCGGAGGGTAACATTTCCTTCCTCTGACAAACTAGAATTCACTTCAAGAAGAATGCTGATCTTATGGACATTGAACAACAAGGATTCAAGCGATACAATAATTTGTGAATGTGGCTATTATTGAGAGCCACGGGGTAATGGTTTGAGCCTTGGACTGTGACCCTGGAGACTCGGGTTTGATTCCCTGCTCAGCCATGGAAACTCACTGGGTGAGCCTGGGTGGATCACACACTCTCAGCCTCAGAAAACCATCTGATAGGTTTGTTTTAGGGTCACAAAAGTTGAAAATGACTTGAAGGCACACAACAATGGCTATTAGTAGTTTTGCTTGGCTGGATACATAATGGTAAATTATAGGGATGGGCCAAGCGAATCCTCGAGCAAGGATTTGAGATTTGCAAATCCAAATCCCTGTGCAAAAATAGGCAAACCAAATCTTTCAAATCCATCAACTATAAAATAGGCTTTTTTAAAAAAAACCACTTCTGTTTAAAATAAGTTTTAAAAAGTTTTAAATTTCCTTTAAAAAGTTGCTTTTTAAACCCTTTTTAAAAAAAGGATTTGAAAGATTCGAGATTGGTGAGATCTGTGGATTCCCAGAGCCTTCCAGGGATTCGGATCCAGATTCGGATTCAGAAAATTCTGGATTCGTCCCATCCCTAGTAAATTAAGATTATGTTGCTGGCTGTTCATTTTCCTTTTCTCATTACTATTTGGTGGGGATTAGGGTAAGAACCCTTTTGTATACTAGTATTTTAGTGTTAAATTGTTTAGATTAGTTAGCTACTAAGTTAATGTTTGGGGGATTTTTTTTTAGTTTGTTGTTTAGTATTTTATTTAGTGTGTTAACATTATGTTTGGGTTAGAAATGTTTGTTGACGCTTATGTAAGTTTGTGTAAAAATTCATAAATATATATAAAAAAATAAAAAATAAGAATGCTAATCTTCAAAGTGGCAAAAGATTATCTTTAAAAAAATAAAATGCAGCTACTGCAGCTACTGTTTACGAAATGAAGACCTGTACAGAGCATAGAATAGTCAGAGGTTTGGACTACCATTCCAGAACTGCCAGATAGCATGACCACTTGGTATAATGGCTAGGGGATTCTGGGAACTGTATTCTGGAAAAAGCCCCTCCTACACTCTGGCCTTCCAATGAATATTTGCATTCAAACCTTTATATTTCTTAATCTGAAACTATTTTTTGGCTATTAAATGCAAAAAAAAAAAAAAAATGCCTTCCGGTAGAATTAGTTATCAAGTTTTTCCAAGTGCTATTAGTGCTGTTATTTTCCACCTTTATAGCCACCATAATTATTACATGAGAATATGTTTACATTAATAGAAGCAAGTCTTTCCCTTTCTGTGTTTTTCCCCCCGTGACTTGTTGAAGGCCCAGCACCAGTATCTCTGATGTAATCATAATAATTTAGAACCACACTGCATATTGCATACTGGAAAAGAAAAACCTTGAGGTTTTTTTTTTCTTTTCCCGAGTTTAGTGGGTGTTTTGTTGGTGAGAGGAGATCTGATGAAAGTCACTGGTCTCCCCACATCCTCTTGCTCTTCTTCAGTTTTGATCAGAGTCTAAAAATAACACTTATTAGTGGAAACTGGAACATTAGAAATAAGGAGTCCAGTGCAGCTGATCTGACGCACAAGTAACCCTTTAGATGAGCATAGTTGCAAGACCTGGCAATTGGTCCCAACATGCTCTGTATGTGGGGTGAGGGGTGCTTTCTGATACATCATAGAGAACAGGACTAGCCTGGGGCCTTTGGCTGCCTGAGGCACAAAACAAAATGTCACCCCTCTATTCCATGTACAAAAGCCTTCTGATTTTTCCCTTTCAGTCATGACTATGCGATAGTATTTTCCATAGTTCTCCCATCCTCCATCACGTTGTTGCCATATCTTAGAGCCTTTCTGCACTATACTGTTATAGTGCTATTATGCCACTTTCAATATCCTATGGAATCCTGGGGTTTGCAGTTTAGAGAGGGGCATTTAGAATTCTCAATAAACTACAGTAAACTTCTGCTGTTTGAGATGGTTGCCTCTCACTGCCTAGTGGTTGAATTCTTGATTTGGAACAAGAATTGGCCGGACCCTTTGTGGCCTGGCTTTGGCCCTTTTCGCACCTTACCTTTATCGCGGCAGTGGGGAGCGGCGCTCGCGCGAGCAGCCGCTCACACGAGCCACTCACAACAGCCCTTCTGCCTTCTGCATCGGCTTCCTGGTAGCGCGACCGTCACGCTAGCGCCCCCCCTTCCTTCCCCCGCGCAGTTTGGGAACTGTAGGCTGCGCTGGGGGAAGGAAGCGCGACCGGCCTAGCTCGCCGAAGCACCGCACGCAGGTAAGTGCGCGAGGGTGCCGCGAGCATTGCGCGAGCGTGCAGTATTTTCTGCTTACAGCCGAAAATAAAAAAATGCGTGCGCGCCCCACTTTAGCCTTGTGAGCATCGCACAAGTGGGAGTGCGTCATATGGAGCAATGCTCCCATTCACGTGATGCTCAAGGGGCGCTCGCACAAAAAAAAATGCATGCGAAAAGGCTCAAAATGGGCATTTCAGGAGTTAACAGCTCAGTTGATATGCTATTAGTATATAGGATCTATGCAAACCAAGAGTTGCAGTGGCAAAAGCCTCAAAATGTGTATCTCAGGAGTTTAAAACTCGGTTGTTAACTGAACATCTCTCCCTCAAAGTAGTAGTCTCTGGTGTCCAAAAATGAGAACAGTGCCTGATCCCCGCTGTGCTCCATCCCACCAAAGTTTGGTAGGGCCTGAAGAAGTGATGCAAGTCACAGTGGGAAACACTGTCATCTCAGTCCTGAGCCAGAACAGACCCATTAGTCCAACTGTTAAATGGTGAGTCAACGGTAATGTAAATCCTATTGATTCAATGGGTCTACTGTAGCTGGAACCACCAATGGGATTACAACACGGTGAGGTTACAAGGCCTGTGTGTGGGGGTGCCTTCAAGTTGGCTGTCAACTTATGGGAATTTCACAGGATTTTCTTAGGCCAGCAACAATCAGAGGTGGTTTGCCGTTACCTTCCTCTAAAATTAAGCCGACAGCACCTGGTCTCCATTGGCAGTCTCCCACTCAAGTAGTAACCAGGTCTGACCCTGCTTAGCTTCTAAGATCAGGTGGCTTATGGTACCTTCGTGGCAGTTAGGCCTACCAAGGAACATATTCTGGCCTCGGTCAACTTCTACCTGTTATAAGCAACTGCCATGCCTTCTAACACTTCACAGAAGAAAATGGGACATATGTGGTCAGCAACATCAGAGTGTGGTCACAATGGCAAAAGTTATTAATGAGGAAGACACACAAGCCAGAAGAGGCTATAGCAGTTTGTCTTTGCCTGAGTGGGAAGGCAAGATTTCACCCCTTCTGCTCCTCCCTCACTGCAATGATCTAAGTGGAAATTACTTTTGCTCTTTCAACTCAGGGCCTTTCTGCACTCTACTGTTATAGTATAATAGAATCCCAGGATTCCATAGGATATTAAAAGTGCAATAAGAGCACTATAACAACAGGTCACATATCTTTCTCCCAGACTGATGATTATCAGAGCCACCTCCTTTTTCTTCTCCCAGGTTGCCGAGGCAAATGAGACTAGACACCCCTTCCACCTGTTCTTTGTTATTATTATTGTGTGTTCTACTAGGTGGTATTTCAAGTACCCTGAAATTTTGAAATGACTTATTGGCTATATGTTTTCCATGTATTTCTACAAACAGAGAAATGAAACACATGTATGTATGCATCCTGTTCTGCTGAAGTAAATCAATGAGTTGAAAACCAATGCTTTGAACAGAATCATCTCTGTTTTTTATCTGGTCAAGCCACAGTTCTCAAAACTTGACCCCATATGGTTTTTTTTAATCACAGTGGTGACCTCTGAGGAAAAAAAAAAACCCAAGCGGATGGGGAAAATCATGTGGACAGAATTATTACACAGATCTCACACTGCAAGTATGGAAACCAGGTACTACTCCTGCCTCAGTCTCAGCCAGCCAGCTTTAAGGATGTACTGAAAAATAATTAACATGAGCCAAGTTAGGATAAATCAGAGGTCATCTAGCAATTTGACATTGTTAAATGAGGAGCATTTATTTACATAAATATTTCTGTCCTGACTGATATCACAAGATTTCTGAGCAGTGTACAATAAAATATGTGTAATAATTTAAACAATTTAAAATTTAAAGATGCAAAAATAATTTACACATTCTAAAACTGCATTAAGAGCCAATGTGGTAGAGTTTTTGAGCTATGACTCTGGAAACTAGAGTTCAAATCTTTATCAGTCATGAAATCTACCGAGTTAACTTGGGCAAGTCACAACTCTTTCAGTCTCAGAGCAAGACAAAGGCAATCCCGCCCCCGAAAAAACCTTGCCAAACCCCATGATAAGTTTGCCTTAATGTTGTCATAAGCCAGAAATGAATTAAAGGCACACAACTGCAAAAACACATTAAAACAACTTAAATTAAAAGCATGTACATGTACTGGCTTGAAAGAAATCACTAGAACGCTAAGGCTTTATTCAAAGCAATGTTTTCTCTTGACAGCAGAATGAAATCTGGCATCAGAGCCCAGTGGGCTTCCACTCAAAAACAGCCACAAGCATTCTGAGGCACAGAGTCTACTTGGGCCTCCAGCAACAGAGATGGATCCAGGAGTTCTCCCAAGCTACGTACCTGCTCCTTCAGAGGGAGTGAAACCCCATCCTGAGCCAGTTCCTGGACTCAGGAATCACCAGCCCACAAGATCTCCTTCTCAGTTGGATTTACCTTCAGTTTATTGGATTTCATCCAACCCAGTACAGCAGCACCCAGGTGCTGGTTAAGCATTTACACAGCTCAGCTCAAACAACAAGAAGGAGTAGAAATGAATGTCATCAGCCTACTGAAGGTACCCTTGCCCAAAACCAGCAGATTCATACACATCCCCAAAGCTTAATAGCTATGGGAATGAACAAGAATCCCCCAATGCCACTTTCTGAATCAATTCCCATAGATAGGAACAGAACCACCATAACATAGGCTGTTTCCACCCTACACTGTTTGCTATAGTGCAATTATTCCACTTTCAACATCCTGTGGAATCCTGGAGTTTGCAGTTTCCTGAGACCACAGAGAATTCTAAATTCCTCTCCCCAACTGCAAATCCCGGGATTCCACAGGATGCTGAAAGTCAAATAATAGCACTTTAACGGTGTAGTGTGTGAATGGCCATAGTGTCTGCTACTTCTGTCCTACAAAGCCAATCCAAGAAGTATATGACAACAGGGTAGCATTTTCCCTGTCTTTCACCCAGGGTTGGTTGTTAACCAAGGTAATTGAAGTTGTTTCAGTGCCTGCTTTGGTCTGAAACCAGACTGAAATGGATCAGTCCAAATTACCCAGGCACCACAAGCCCGTTGCCCAAAAAGGTGATATCAGGGTTTTTGGGTCTAGGGAGGTTCTTTTCAAGAGAGGGGACATAACAACCTCCTTCAAGGCAGCAGGCAACTCCCAAAGTTAGGCATTTACCACTTCTCAGGAGCAAGCCGTCTCTGCTACCTATCTTAAGCTAAGATGCACAAAGGTAAAGATTAAAATGTCCCAGTGTTTTCTCTCTGCCTCTCAGTTTTCCCTTTTCTCTTCAACTTTCCCCAATTTCTGCAAGCTGAGTTCAAAGAGCAAATGTAGTTTGTACTCAGTTCAGTGCTCATTATCAAGGCTGAGCTGAGTGAGTCTATGTATCTTTTAATTAAAAATTAAATAATGTTAACCAGATGTGCATAAATCTACATTGTAAGGTTGTTACTGAACTGAAGGAGCTGATACTTTGTGAGTGTGTTGTGTGCCTTCAAGTCATTTTTTTACTTACGGCAATCCCTAAGGTGAACCCATCACAGGTTTTCTTAGCAGAATTTGTTCAGAGGAGTTTTGCCCTTTACATGAGTAAAAACAGTAGTTCTGAGTCATAAATAATGCTTCCCTTGCTTTTGTTGATGAGTTCATTTTGGTGGCCAGATCATCTTTTCAAAAAGCATTCCTTCTGCATGTGAGATATGAGGACATAATGCTTTTAAAACTGAGCCTGTCATCTGTAGATTTTGATGAGCAATTAAGAAATGTTAAAAAAAAAATCTTACGACTGAATGTCTAGTAAGAAATATGTATGGTTTAATTAATGAAACTTTTAAATTCATAGCCACCGTATATGCTAATTAGCTAAGAGTAAAACACTTCACACCTCCGACCCACCCCCTTTTTAGTGGTATATGTTAGAGCAGAGGCGGGGAAAGTGAGGTCCACAGGTTGCAGGCAGCCCCCAGGACTTTTTTTTGGGGGGGGGGAATCCCCTGGGCCCAAAACTGCCTATAATCTGTGAAGCCATCTGATGGGAGACTAAAACAATGACAGCTGGTGGCAAGTCTTTTGCAGCACTGAATAAAGTCAATAATCATGTGCAACATAACATAAACATCTAAAAGGATTGAGCAAACCATTATGACTCACACAGTATTTCAGAGTCCCTATTTTCTTATTTCCCCAAAGACAATACATTTCATAAGCTATAAAAGAGGCCTGTTTGTTGTACCGTGCGATTGCTGTCAGCTCCATATCTTGAAAAGACTATTTGTTTTTGAGATAGCTGAAAGGTAAACATGGATATAATTCGTAAGTTTGATTGCTGATGAACATACCTCTGAGGAACCATGGCTCTGAGAGTAAAAATAATACAAGGAAATACACACTAATATCTAGTTTGATTCTCAGGCTCTTAGATCTTGTAACTGCAAAATCGATGATATCACCAACTCGTAAAGTTTCTCATTTCACATATGTCTATTTAGTTGTGTACACCGTCCCAAGTAAATTGTTTGTTCTGTTGCATAACTCCTAATAAAAAGAAACCTTCAGTTTTTATTTGTGGGCAAAAATCATGAATTTGAAACACGTAATAGCATGCTTCTTTGTTTAGAAAGATCCGCACTAAATAACAGCCATGCCTCAACTAGTTAGAATGACCTACTTGCTGCACCAGGCCACAAATTCTATAAACAGTTATGAGCCATCTGAGGTTTATGTGGTTTGTGAAGAAAAAGGCATCCAAGGTGTTCAGTGGGGTGCGAACAGTGCAGCCCTCCAAATGTTTTTGAACTTCAGCTCCCAGAAACTCTCACCATTGTTTATTCTATCCAGGGTTAGTAGAAATTGCAGTTCAAGTAATATCTGGAAGGCCACCCCTGGCAGAAAACTTGGGCAAGCATTTTTAATAAGATTGTACAATCCTTTAAGATTACATGATGCAATGCCTAAAACTTTCCAACATGTTACCCTGATTTTTGGGGTCCCTTGGGGGACACCTCAATGTGCTCCACGTGATGGGGAATGGAAACTAGCCAGTGCACGAGCAATAGCAATGCAAGATGCAGGATAACCTAGCAGGGTCTTTTTACCCAGTTTTTACGGGGTCAGGCCAAGCCAAAAAACAAACAAAAATGTCTAATAAATGATTTTATTGAAGGAAAGTCTCACGCAGCAATGCAATCACTCATACACTCGCTCAAGATCTATTGAGAAGCAAAAGAGAGGAAATTCGATAGGGGAGTATTGAAATGGTTGTAGCTGGGGTAATACTGAACCTTTTCCTGATGTCCTTGGTCTGGGAAAAACAGCGGAGAAGTGGGGCTCAGCACAGGGAGGGCTGAGGGGATTATTCAATGGATGGAGCAACCGTCTGCTGGGATGACCAGGAGTGATCCAAAGAACTGCTCAAAAACTGGGACTATTTGTAGGGGAAAAAGTACCTGGAGGGCTAATCCTTTCCTGGGGAGAACAATGAGTGTTGCAACGAGAAAGAAGCTCCACAAAGGTAACTTCCTTTGCATGATGAGATTACAAGGTGTTGCCAAAGTCTCAGGATCTTCGGCTGCATTTGGTTGTGCTGTGACTTCATGTAAATGGTCCTGGCCTGATAGGATATTTGCTCAATTTGGGGCAAACACGCTAATCCCCTCAAGTCAGCTTCTTAGGGGCTGAGGACCCTTTGTTTATTGTGGGTTTGCACAGCTTGAGGTTTCCTGGGGCTACATGACTGGGGATTTTACTGGCCTGACCTGGTTTTCAATTGTTTGACCATTGCTGCCTACGTACCCATCTGGGTGACCTCTCAGGCACATTGAATCATATTTTAATATCAAAATTGTAGACCCTGGGACACGGTTTACCAGTGAGATAACAATAAGATGTGTAAAAACAAATAAGATCTTAGAACTTGGAAGGTTGCAAGAAGCAACTCAGCTATACCTGCCACATTTTGAGGATAAGACGGATTCAGACCCGCCCTGCAAAGCCTGGAAAAACATGTTATGATGAGAAATGGCCCCTGCCCATACTGGAAGGAACTGCGTCATATTCTACTGTGCAGTGCTTCCAGATGAAGCCTTTCTTGTGCAAACTGTGTTTGCCTCATTCCTTGGATTTTAGGAGAAAAGCATTCATTCTCACACTTGTTTTTAATGAGAGATCCACACAATGCTTTGTCACAGCTACCCTGCATTTCCCCTGTGCTTCTTTTGTCGTTTCTCAGACAACAGGAAGTCCAGCTTTTTTCATAGAAACACTTTGTGGTCCTCCAGATATTGTTAGGCTGCAACTCTCATCACTCCTCACCATCAGCTATGCTGGCTAGGGGCAATAAAAGCTGCAAGTGGAGGGATAGAAGTTGCTCTCATATTCTGATATATATTAGAAATTTTTGATACAGAGAGGAATGCAGTCTTCACAGATGGCTTTAGTGCCCCTCTTTTTGAAAAGATAAAGTTTTGATATGGAAAGCGATGAGTCACAAAAAAACACAAGTTATAGTTCAGCATATGTTCACATTGTAATTCTTCTAGCGGGTCTTGTTAATGGCACAATTTTTCTTTTGTTTCTCATTTTTTAAAATTACTGCTAAAAAGTCAACTTTGAATTTTTATGAAAACACTTTCTAGATTCTTTTTTAAAATTAAAGAAAACATTATGATGTTTTAGTGTTATTTCATTCTCCATTAAAAATGGGGACGTATAGTGCTATAACATCTGAATGCTGTGTTAATGTATGAATTATGATAATATAGTACCAAAGGGCAGTATCTTTTTTGTATTATTTATTTGATACACATCACTCCTTTTTTTTTAACACATGACAATATAGAATTTTTTTTTTTTAAATTCAAATGCTTCCAGTTGCTACCACTTTGGTGGTGATCAGAAAGGGTGCTTTTGATCTTAAACTAACAAACAATTAACATTAGCAATTAATGATTAGCTTTACTTAACATTGTAACAATTAACCAACAATTAATATTAACTAGGATTCCAGTATTACAGCAAGATTGCTTAAGACAGATAATAAGCCTTATAACACTACACTGTTACTAGTACTATATTCTACTTGCCATGGCAACATCCTATGGAATCCTGCAGTTTAGGAAGGAGGATTTAGAATTCTCAGCCAGAGAGCTCTTGGGTCTCACTAAACCCCCCAAAACCAGAATTCTACAGAATGTTGCCATGGCAGTTAAAGTAGAATCATAGTGCTATAACAGTGTAGTGTGATAGGGCCCTTAAAAATGTACACGTACACACAAACCAACAGGATGAAATAGTCCTGCTGCAATGGAAACAATGAAGGTGTGCTAAGCTTGAAATAGCTTGTGCTGGTATAGACACAACATAGCAAGATGTACACAGAGAAAAAGCATACAGGGTGGAAATAAAATTCAGTCAAGCTCTTTATTTATATCCCAATTTTCCCCTGCACCAAGAGTGCAACTCAATGAAGCTTACAAAATACAAAGAAATTAAAAGAAAACCATATATAGCTAAAACCATACAACCATACCAAAAGTTAGATTAAACTTCAAATTAATACTTATATTAAAGTGTGTATAGATTTAAAATCATTTAAATCATTAATTTAGCAGCATAAATTTAAAAAAATTTAAAACATTATAATACTAAAATAGAAAAACCATTATATAAAACCATCCATTCCTAAACATCTGGTGGAACAGAAAGGTCTCCACCAGGGCCCTTTTCGCACTGAGGCTTCTAGCGCAAGTGGGGGAGGCCGGCAAGCGCAAGAAGGCTCCTCCGGGAGGCTGCCGCTTCCCCCTCCTTCCTTCCGCAGGCGAAGGAACGAGTGGGGAAGCGGCACCGAAGGAGGCTTGCTGCGCAAGCCGCCCTCCCCCCGTGCGAAGCGGGAGACCTCGCACCGGATTCCCCCCCGCGCGCGCACGAAGCGGGCGGCGTCACGCCGGATTCCCCCCTGGCGCACGTGAAGCGGGCGGCGTCGCGCCAGATTCCCCCCCGGCGTGCGCGAAGCGGGCGGCGTTGCGCCGGATTCCCCCCCGCGCGCGCGAAGCGGGCGTTGTCGCGCCCCCTGCGCACGCACGCGAAGCGGGCGTCGCGTCCGTCGCGCTAGCTCCCCACCCCACTCCTTCCTTCCGCAGGGGCGGAGGGAAGGAAGCGCGACCCGGCCGGCTCCCGGAGGCTCCGCACGAAAGGTAAGTGCGGGTGGGCGCCGGGAGCGTTGCGCGAGCGCGGGGTGATTTTCGCTTGGACGCGAAAATCAAAAAACCCGCACTCGCGCCGCTTCAGCCCCGTGAGCCCGGCGGAAGTGGGAGTGCGTCGTGCGGAGTGACGCTCCCACTCCCGCGAGGCTCACGGGGCTGTCGCGCGCGCAAAGGCCCGTGTGAAAAGGGCCCAGATGACAAGAAGGCAACAAGGAGGGAGCCAGTCTAGCCAGCCTTGAAAGGGAACAACCACCAAGAAGGCCCTCTCTCAGTAATATTTTTACGGTTTACAACAGACGTATAAAGACTGTGTACTCCTAGGGGACAGCCACCCATTAGAAGCACCATGGGTCCAAAACCCACAAGCAATTGTAGATCTCCTGCTATTGTTTGTACATACTACATTGTTCTGTTAAGGGCAACTATTTATACTTCTTGCATTCCATCTCTGTCCTATGGAAAGTGTTCTGAGGCAGGTCATGAAAAGTATATAAATTGTGGCCATCACTGAGCTAAAACCACCTTAGCTAGCTAGCAGGAATTTTGCTTCAGACCTCTTGGTGATCTGCTCAGAGGCTTGGAGCCACCTCACAAACACATGTCAAGCACTCTTTTTCATTTCTCCTAAAAACTCAAAAGTACAAACTAGTCCTGAACTTCCAGTGCCATCTCTCTTGGCCCAAAAGCCTTTCCAGAAAGTTTTAACTAACTTATATAGCATTTTGGGGGAATTCAACCCAACATATAGATTGCTTCACACACTCTTCAACCTTCAATGTGCCACTGAAAAAGATAAGGACAGTTGTTACTGCAGTTCCTAAGCTGCAATTGGGGGTGACATTAGATATCACTTTGATATCAACAATTTGGCTCTCTTCTACCATCCCTCTCCACGAGTTTGTGAGGCCCCCGGACAAGAACAAAACTAGGCACGGCCAATAATAGCTGGACATTCCATTTCCCACCCAGGCAGGCCAGAAATAGCCAGATTGCTGCTTTAGGAGACCTCTTGGCAAAGCACGCTATTATGTATACACGCTACTTACAAAGAACTCCCTGCCCCGAGCAGGAGGCTTGATTATGAGAATCCTCATCTGCCAAGCACTCTGCATTTGCATACTGTCTACTCCTTTGTCCATTCGGAACTAACTCAATCATGCTAAATTCTGGCCTTTCGGAGGCTTTGTCTCCAGCCCGAAACACATTGCTTTCCCCAAGTACGGAATAGCCTGTAGCCACATTTTTCCCTATAAAAACCCCTGATTCCGAGACCTTCCTTGGATCACTCAGACTGCTCCCGATTTCCATCCAGCCTTGCTGCCGCTGTGCTTGGCAAGCCTTCCCCTCAGTCCCACCTACTGAGACTGCACACCTTCGAACTTTCGCAGTGATCTACCCGGGCTTCAGGACAGGTGTAGTATCACCCAAATCAACAATCCCTCTTGAAAATCCCTCTGTCTCACTCCCACCTTTATTTTCTATAGTTATCTGTGTGAGTATGCTGCATACACTGTCTGATTGTATGTTAATAAAGATCACATTTATTATTTCAATCCTGTTTGCTCCTTGACTTGGCCTGACCCCGTAGACATTGGGTAAAAGATTCCGCTCCATTGCCCCGCCTCTCGCAGTGCTAACTTGTGCTCTTGCTAATTTCCCCACCTTTTGATATTTTGAGAGTGCACTTTGGTGTCCCTCACGGGACCCCCAGTAAACAGGGTAACACAGTCTTCCATGTAGCTCCAAGCTCCCTGTTTCACTCCAGTTTCACTCCAGCTTACAGCTTCTGATTCTTCAACCCCATCACAAATGACTGCGTTTTCCCCTGCCTGCTGTTTATACAAAGCTCAATGTCTTGTCCTCCATTAAAAACAACAAAGTCAGCTTCCAGATAACTTATTTATTGTTCAAATGTACTGCCTCTTTTGTGGACTTTGATGACCTTTTACAGACTTTTTATGTGATAGGGATCCATAGGGACCTCTGAGTGTCCTCAAGAGGTTCCTACAGATGATATACTTGCAGTGCATCCAGCTACAGGAACATAGCTGCATGGATCCCCATTGATTCCCCTGCTCTCTGACAACAGAGAAATGGCCATGGGTGTATTTGTGTGTGTGCTGTGCTGTTTACCAAGTAGATTTGGGGGGGGGGGTAGTCATTGTGTGGTCAGAATAGAATTCTGACCTCTGTAGTGTCTAAAAAAGTAAGTTGTGATATCATTGGTCTGTTACCAAGAGGATGGCAGAGGTGGTTTGAGTATAGGCAATGATGTATAGGCCTTGCAAACCTATAATAGCTCAGTACATGCTCATTATAACCATTTTAAAAAAAACTATTATTTTTAAAAAAATATGTTTTAATTACTGAGAAAACAGTTTTTCAGCTACCATGGTTTAAAATGTTGACACATTTAAGAAATACTGCCTAGATTAAAGAACTTCATAATTACTGTAACACTGACTTGACTTCCAACAAACTGGTCAGGGAGACATTCTTGTTGCAGCTTTGCAGCAAGGAGCGCTTTCACAATAAAAATGTTAGAATCATAGAGTTGGAAGAGACTCCAGGGGCCATCCAGTCCAACCCTCTGCTATACAAGAACACCCGTCAAAGCGTTCTCAACAGGTGGCCATCCAGCCTCTGCTTAAAAACCTCCAAAGAGGGAGATCTCACCACACTCCATGGAGGCAACATATTCCACTGCCAGACAGCTCTGACCATCAGGAAATTCTTCCTGAGGTTCAGATGGAATCTCCTTTCCTGTAGCTTGAATCCATTGCTCCTTGTCTTAGTTTCTAGAGCAGTGAAAAACAAGCCCACTCCCTCCTTGACATGACATCCCTTCAAACATTTAAACATGGTTATCATGTCCCCTCTTAACCTTCTCTTCTGCACACTAAACATACCCAGCTCCCTAATCCACTCCTCATAGGGCATGGTTTCCAGACCCTTCACCATTTTGGTCACTTTCCTCTGGACATGCTCCAGCTTGCCGATAGTTTTCTTGAATTGAGTTGCCCAGAATGGACACAATATTCCAGATGAGGTCTAACCATAGCAGTATAGAGTGGTACCATTGCCTCCCTCGATCTAGACACCATACTCCTATGTTGACCAGGAGGTCTCTAGAGAATTACCTCTTCCACCCCTGGATACAGGGGAAGCGGAGAATTACCCATTTGGGTCCAGAATTCTCATTATATGTCGTTACTAAACTTGTTGTCAATGGGAAGAACCAAGGGATAACATCATGCTCTTGCAGTGAACTGTAGCTGTTTAGACTGAAAGATCTGATTGCTCCATGCCAGCAACCTGCTTTTTAAAATGAAAATCAAATGAACCTTTTGAAGTCATAAATGTGAAGAACCTTCTGATTAAAATGGGACAGTGAAATCTTTGCAGCTAATTCTCTAATTCAACTGTCCTGTGTGCGAAAGTGTGGACATTATCAGTTGGAATGCTGTTTCGTTGGCACCTCCTGGGTAGAGTCAGGAGAAGTGAATTATTAACTCTATAGAAGGAATATGGAGATTAACAAGAAAAAAGTTCATATGTTTTCTCTATCTGAAAGTGTAAATTGAGGGAAGAAAGAGGTTGGATTTATTTATTTATTTATTTATTTTGAGAGAGAGAGAGAGAGAGACTTGACTCAGCTGGTAGACTATAATCTGTTCAAAGGATGGTGGGAAGTCAATTCTTTCTTCCTTATTTATTTTATTCTGTAACTTTTAACGTATATGTGTTTAGCTTTTCCTGGATGTGGTTTATTTATTTTTCCCTTATGCATCTTTGGTAGTGTTTTTAGCATTTTTTTTAAATGTTAATAAATTATTAAAATATTATAACACTATTGTGCTAATTTTGAAAAGATTTAGTGTTTATCCTCTAATTTACAGATTTCCAATCCAAAAACAAACAATAAACACTATTTTTGGCAACTGTGTGGGCAATCATCCTTAAAGGTGTAAATGATCAGTATTAAGAAAAAATATTTAATGGAACACTTAGATTTTTTTTCAATAGTCATGCAGGTAAATTGGACCTTTTAGAATTGGGCTGGTATGAGTGAAACACAGCAGAAAAAAGGACAGTGTTCCAAGTCTACTGAAATAATAGTTTATGATAAATCTTTTAGAAATGCAATAGTAAGGACCAAAGCTGGAAATACTTTCGTCTAGGGGTGTTTACATCAACATATTTTTAAAGTTAACCAAAATCTGCAGAAAAGCAAATTAGAGACAAAGTAATGACAAAAATTAATTACCGAAAGGAACAACAAGTTGTTAGCCAGAGTGTAGTTTGACTCAAACTGAAAGGAGTGTCCATAATAAGTCTGGAAGCCTTTTTGAAGCAGTTTTTCCCCAAGAAATCTGCTAATATGTCCTCTCTCCCACTGAGTTAACTGAGTGCAAACTACTTTTGCACTTTGTACTCAGTTTGTCGCAAGTAAAGTAGGGTGAGGATGAGAGAGAGTAGAAGGAAAAGAGAGAAACTGGGACATTTTAAAAGAAGTTGAAAAAGTGAGAGGACAGAAGAGTGATCAGAACTGTCCCCACCTAATTGGGACAATTGGAGGATATGAATTATGTACAGGTGCTGAAAGCATAGCTAAGTGTTATTAAAAATATACAGCAGGCTCCTAAGTTTCTAATTGGGATGAGCTCTGTATTAATGCTTGAAATGGCAAGGACAATGTTGAAGGGAAAGGAAATTGAAGAAGACCGGATGGCAAAGTTGGGATGACAAATGGCAAGCATGTCATCAACTATTTTTGACTGAATGACAAAAAAATAATAAATTATAAATATTTGGTGACAATCAATGAAAAAATGCCAGTAAGTCAATCTTGAATCCCAAAATGCAAAAGGTATCATTTAAAATGCAAATTCACATTTCAGCTTCAAATTTCATTTCAGCTCTCCGACTGAGTCATGGACAAACAGATGGTGGTGATGAAAGGACCATCCTTTCGCAGGTCGGTAAAATGAGTACCCAGCTTGTTGGGGGCATGTATAGAAAAATGTTTCGAAATACATGCTATGTGTAAGTTGTTCGCCGCCTCGATCCATATGGAGAGGCGGGATACAAATAAATAATAATAAAAAATAATAAATAATAATGTGTTGTTGCCCAGGGCTTTCAACATATGAGCAATCTCCCAGGCATCATGGCTGGCTGCAGCAACGCAGAGGAAACCATCACAGGCTTCTTAGTGTCAGAAAACTGCTGAATGATAGACAAGCTGTTTTCTAAAATGCTCTCCAACAGGGATGTGGTTTTCTCAATTTACATACGCTTCTCTTTCTGTTGTGTCTTAGTAGGGAGGTAGCAATGATGCAGACAGAAATAATGGTTTCCACTAAAGTGGAAGGATCTGTTAAATCATTCCACTCTGTCTCTTTCTCTCCCCGCTCCCCAGCATTCGGGTTACCCCCTGCACTGCAGAAAGGAAAGTTCCTTATTGTGTCTACGTGAATCAGCTCCTAATGGATCCTCACAGAAATAGTTACATGATGTTGTGGCATCATGTAAAAATACACCTGCATAATTTTGCTTGATCCAATGGCTACACAACCAAAAGGTGCCCCAAAGTCTTGGGCTTACCCATTGCACCATGGTAGCAAACAGCTCTCACACCCAGTCAAAGATGTGTGTGAGAGAGGATTCTCTGTATGCTGGTAGGAAACCTTAAGGAAGCAGGCTTTTTTTCTGCTGCTCCAGAGACTAGGACAAGGAGAAATGGATTCAAGCTACAGGAAAGGAGATTCCACTTGAACCGCAGGAAGAACTTCTCAATGATCAGAGCTGTCTGGCAGTGGAATCTGCTGCCTTAGTTTGTGGTGGAGTTTGGAAGTTTTTAAGCAGAGGCTGGATGGCCGTGTGTTGGAAATGCTTTGATGGGTGTTTCTGCGTAGCAGGAGATTGGACTGGATGGCCCCTGGGGTCTCTTCCAACCCTATGATTCTATGATTCTATGAGTTCCAAAGGAGAGGGAGAACTGGAGAGGGAGAGCAGCTGTAGTTCCCAGGGCTAAGGAGTAAGCCTTTTTCACTTGGAACAAGGTATTGCCAGTTGTGTATTTAGGTGGGATCAAAAAGGATAAATTCCTTGTGCTGTAATTTCTATACAGCATTTGCATCTATTTTTTTATATTTTTCATTTAGAGCTTTAAGATTACATCCAAATGTGGCAACGTTACTGAGCAGCATAGACAGAAGAGTCTTACAATCCAGTCCTGCACTGGCACCTCACTGGATGCTTGGAACTTTGACAGAAGTGCATAATTGAATATTGGATATTAAATTTAATATCCATTGTGTTGTATTGCTGCAATAGATAGGTAGTTATTTTAATTGTGATTGTGTTTGCAATATTCAATTATTGTTATTGTTGGCTCTACAGAACCCAGTGATACACAACCACTTGCACAGCTATTTTTAGTAGAGCGTTCTAGAAGAATTCATAGCAAAGAGGAACAATAACCTTTACTGCTAACACTAAAAGTCTTCCAACCACTCTAATAAGAGTGTTGATATACAATACACCTGTTACCCTGAAAATTGGGGGTAACTCGAGGACACCCAAACAGGCTTCAAATTAAGGGAATTAACAGAGAAACTCAAAGCTTGCAAGAGGTGAGGGCAAGGGATCTTTAACTCTATGTCTACAGGGTCAGAACCACACAAAAGTCAGAGGAGCAATCTAAAGTAATTTTATTAAAACTAACAGAGAAGATCGCAACACATGTTAACAAATAATCCTACAATCGCACAAGGGCTACAGAAATGAAGTTGGAAATAAGAGTCAGTTGGGGGAGAGGGCATATGGACTTTAGTCTAGGCGTCCTGGAGGAGGAGCAGGCTGGATCCCGGGGCTGGAAGGCTGACAGCAACGGGGTTTCGTGGCGGGTCGGAGACGCGAGTCGTGTTTAGCTCTCAGCAGTGTCTGAGAGATTTGAGTGGGACACCTCGGTAGCAGTGAAACAGGCCCTTGTCCTGTCTGGGAGGCTCTCCAAAGAGGCTCAAAAAGTGAGGATTTTTATAGCCAATTTCTGTCCTCAGGCTGCGTATCAGCTAGCAAAGTGGTGTTAATGGGCAATGATTGTGGAATATAATGTTAGGCAAATATCACAACCTCTCCTTGGTATTGTCTCTCCTGGAAAAGTCCAGGTACGTGATAGGTTTAAAATTCCAAATTGATAGACTTTGATTGTCTATCCTTGCAAAGTTCATCAGTGTGGCTTGGGGCTGAGACAACCTTAATGATTCAATTTATTAATCAAGGAGAGAGTCTATTGTGGCTGCCTAGAGATACGTGACTTGGAACAATAGGTTGTTGTCTTTTAGCCTAAAGGACGTTGTCTACATTCCCATACAGCAGCAAAGGGCGTTGTTGGTCTTAAGAATCTAGTTCAAAACCAATTTTTACTCGCAACCAACCTTTGCTAGCCAATATCCAATATGGGGGAGGTCATGCCAATTTTAGGGGCCCTCTCTTAGGGTTACTCTGGGGTGTAACACACCCTTTGTATACATGGAGGTTCTGTTCCAGGAACCCTGTGTAAAATGAAAAACATGAAGTGTCACATCCCATTATAGTCAATAGACACAAAGCTGGCTGTGTCCATGGACTATGATGGGACATGATGCTTCACATGAACTCACATTTGTGTGTGCGGAGGTCAAACAAGAGGACGGCCCACTGTATAGGTTTGCCAAGTCAGCATGATCCCAGGTCTTGAGGTTTCAAGGCCATACCCTGAGGCCTGGAGCAACTCCTTGTGAAGTCACAAGAGGAAGGCCTGCATGATGTTATAAGGGACAGACACTGGTGATGTCATTGAGCAGGATATATTAAGCACAAAGTACATCATTCAAATGAAAAACATCAAGTCTAGACACATATCACAAGACAAGGCTCTTGCTTTGAGATGTATAGTTTGAAGTATTACTTTTCTGTAATCTAGTGGAGAGAACAGAGAGGAGCATCTACTGGCATCCACAGAAGAAACAAGTGACACATCTCAAGATGCTCAAAAGATGGTTGTTTTATTGGTAGAAAAGCTTGACATTTTTTCAGTCATCCCAGTAAATAGTTTGAGAATTTCTACTACAGACTTTCTGAAGTCTGAGTCTAAATAGCTTTCTACAGAAGGCCTCTAGAGTGCTTACTCCGTGAGACTGGAGCTTTGAAACCCCACAGAAGCCCCACAAAAAGGAAGCTGGAAGTTGGGAGCCCATACAGGAGGTAACTTACTCCAATTATGGACCCCATTCCAAACATAGAAAGCCAGCCCCCGCTTCAGCTTCCAAAGGGAACTGGAATTTTAGACCTTCTACTAGAAGGAACACAAAGGGAAACAGGAATCCTGGCGTGCTAGAGACCCCCCAGGGTTCACCAAATGGAGTGAGAAACTCTGCACCCAAACTTCAGGCTCCTCAGTCCAACCCGGATAAAAACGCTCCTCGAGAGTCATCTGGAGGATACGATCCCACAACACAGACTTACCCTGCTGAAAGAGTGAGACTTTGGGGTGCCCTGAGAAAGTTAGGACTTGACATGAGCCACTTTGACAAGCGACCCACCATAGAGCTCATTGATGCACTGGTAAAGCACTCCAGACCTGGAGGTGATCAGCCAGTGAGCGCAGTGACCAATGGTCCTCTGCCAGCTGGGCACTATCCCAGTTTGGATTTTTCAGAATAGCAGTGCCCTCAGTCCAAGGAACTCCCTAGCAATGTTGTGGCCAAATTGAAGCCCGACAGATGGGGGAGATTCTGGGTGAAGGCAGGCATTGGGACTGACAGGGAAAAGACCCCTGCCACTTTACTTGTAGATTCTGGAATGGCACTAAATGTGCTGCATCCTAAATTAGTGAAACATGGCGAGCCCACCGCAGATGCCATCCATTTGACCGGATATGGCGGGGGGGGGAACCACGCTCAGGTTTGGACAGACATTCCCATGACTATAAGCACGTTCGATTTTCAAGAGCTAGTTAGTCATGCAGCATGTCACAAAAAGATAGAAGAGGTTGAGAGGGAGCTCCAGACCCGGCAGGCAGTCATTTCTGCTGTTTGCCCTGAGTTTCCTCTTTCCCTTCCCATTGCCACCCTCAGAGAAAAGCTGCCTGAGGAAACAACCTTTGCCACTCTTTTAGTTGACTCAAGAGAAGCCCTGAACATCCAGGAGGTCACCCAAAAGGCTGAGAGGCAAGCCCAAGAATTGGAGCAATTGAGGGCACAGAATAGCACCCTGCAAGCAGACAAATTGGCTCTTTCATCTGCTGTACAGGAAGCCCAGGCCAAATTTGAGGAAGCCTCAGTGCAAATCCAAATACTTCAGAGTACACTAGGCACTCGAGAGGAAAAACATGCCAAAACACAACATGCTAGCCAGACAAAACAACATTTAGCCAGGAGGATTGCAATGAGAAAATTGCAGAACTAACACAAAGATTACAGGAAAAGGACACTGTCCTTTTAAAAAGTTACCTCCAAGTTTCTAGTCCTCAAAGTTGTTTCGTCTCAGAGGGGCCAGCTAGACAGCCTCTGCCCTCCCAGGATTTCATTGGCAGAGAGAGCCTTTCCTTTTGAAAAGAATGAGCCAGCTCCCTTTTCTGTGAAGAAATTAAAGTCTAATTGGAAATCTCCATGAATGAACAGAGTTTTTGTTGTGCTTTGCATATGGAGAATAGGATTTCCTTTTTTTAAAAAAAAAACATGTAAGCAACATAGCATGATATGGCTTTTCTTTTCTCTTTTTTGATTCTGCATTTTCTTTTCTTTGACTCCTAGAGAAATATTATAAAATACATACAGAAAGTCTGAGCTCAGGAAACATTTAGATAGTTAAAAGCTGTCTCCTGTTGCTACAAATCTCTTTGTCTTGCTGTTAAGATTAATTTTTTTCTTCCCAATTCCTGATTGGGGAGAAATTGCATAACTATGAGGCAAGGCAATGACCCTTCAACAGCTCGCTTGATAGCTTTTGGTTTGAAAAGGGACAAACCTCTTTTTTGAGACAAACCTCTTTTTAAACTTCATCCAAAATATAGAAATTGCTTTTGACATAAAAACTGTGGGCCAATTGAGAAAGTCTGTTCCAACACATGAGATTCTGAGGAAGTTTTTTTTTTTCTTTTCTTTTTCCACTCTGAGAAACAGAAAAACCCCAAAAGTTAAGAACTTTTATTTCAGCCTGCAACACCCTTTTTGCTAACCACTACAAAATATGGCAATGGCCCCTCATGTGGTCAATCCTTTCCTCTCATGTGATTTTAACTTTGGCATTCCAAATTGTGCCAGTGGTCTACATTGCAGGGATGGTGCAGAAGCACTCTGTCAAGTACTGCTACTTGATGGTCTCTCCATCATTGACCTAGGCCGGCCAGTTACACCTCCACTGTTGTTGTTTTTGGTTTTTTTCCCTTTGTCCTTAGCAGGGACATACCAACAGCTTGCTAAAGCAGCCAGCTCTGATGCATGGCAAGGCCCCCCCCAGCCTCACTGGGTGGGGTTTTCTATTAACCTTTCTCTAGCATTTTCTTTTTGATGCAGGTATCCTGATCTATTCAACCCTCTGATGGCAGCTAATTAGACTGACACCCAACTGATCCAGACACTCACTGTTGAACATAGGGCACCACTTTTTGTACCCCAAAGCATCCTGACTACTCTTTTGATATAAGGGGGGTGGTGGTGGAAAACTTTCAAGCCACCTTCCTGAACAGATTTCCTCTCAAAGACTTCAGGGAAGAAGATACACCTTCTACTCAAAGACATTGAACTCTATGCACTGAAAAGCCTGATGGGCCATGCAGTACATTTCATGAATTGGACTTTTCCCCTCAGCTTTTATTGCAGAAGCTTTCTCAATCAACCACACAGACTTTTTAGACACTTTGGGGTGTGTGTGTGAATTCCTCACTCCATCTATACAAATTTGAAACAATAACAACAACAACAACAACAACAACAACAACAACAAAACTATTTTTCATGTATTTTCACCTTCACTTTTTTTAATGCTCCAAGAACTCTTACCTATGAATTGTTTATCCAAGGTATTGGAACTCTCATTCTGTAACTGCTGCCATTCAATTGAACCTTCATTCAAATTCTTGATTGCCATACCATTTTCTTTGATTGCGGATGTATTTGTCTTTAATTGGTGTTATATATGCAAGACTGAGCTCTTCCAACAGGCCTTCCAAGACTAGCATTTCCCTCGCCTCCCATCAATTGTCTTGCTATTCTTTCAATAGTTGATTGATTATTGTGTGTTTTAGGGGGTTGGTTTTAGGTGGATTGGTTGGTGGGGAGGATTGGGTATGTTTTTTAATGTTTTTAATGTATTAATATATTTAATGTTGTTCGCCACCTCAATCCATGTGGAGAGGCGGGACAGAAATAAAAAATTATTATTATTATTATTATTATTATTATTATTATTATTATTATTATTACTACTACTACTACTACTACTACTACTATTAGATGTATACTTTTAGCAATTCCTGCTTCAATTGTTGTAAACCCTGAGTGTTAGTGTAATGTATGTGTGATGTTCTGCTTTCTGTCTCTCCCTTTTTTTCCCTTTTCATGTATTTTAAGAGCAACTTTACAGGATTTGTAGAAAAGTGGTAGACATATAGGACTGAATGTGGTAGAATTTGAATTCAAAATTCGTAGATTTGTTAGGCTTTCCTAAGTTGAACTTTTCCTATACTTGTATTGATTTCCAACTGATCATTGTTATTTTTCTGAATTGTTTGCATATTGCTGTTTGTACTGTGAATTTGAACACCACTCTGGCTCTTTTCGTATCCTGGGGGGGCGGGGTGAACACAAATACCACCAGCTTTTAAACATGGACTATGGACTATTCTTGGCTGCAGTGATTTTTCTATGCTATTATGGAGTGACCATGCAGTTGCATTATCCACGTTATGCATTTGTTGTGCTTTATTATTGTTTATACCTTGCTGGTGCTTCTCCATTGGTGAGAGCAATTTTTACAATATATTTTACATTGTATAGGTATGAATGGGTTTAGGGAAAATAGAAATGTAATTGACATGATCTCTATGTTCCTTTCTCTCTCCTTCATCTAAACCTCAGTCCCTTTTTAATGGTGTACTGCAACTTTAACTGACTTCCTCCCTAGATCAGTGGTTAGGAACCTCACTGTCAATCTGGCCCTTTAAGATTTGATTGGAAAATGTACAATTTCGTACCCTCATCGTCCATTTTTGGGGAGGGGGGATTGTTGTTCCCTTGCAGAACCCTGTCCCAGAGTCTACAACTTTGATGTAAAATTAATCTAACCCACCAGAGAGGTCACTCAAATGTGCACATAGACAATAATGGTCGTATGAGCGAAAAGAACCAGATCAACCCAGTAAAATCCCCAGTCACGTAGCCACAGGAGATCTCATGTTGTGATAACTCATGGTGGACAAAAGGTCTTTAACCTTTTAAGGAGTCCACTTGAAGGGAGTCAAAGTGTTCCCGGAAGATTGGGCACTGGAAGCAATAAAATCTTATCAGATTCATCTCCAGAAACACACACCACAGCCTCAAAGCTGAGGAAGATCCTGTTATTTAGATGACACTTTGTTATCTTCTGAGAAATGCCAGGTGTGGAGGTGTTTTTATTATACTGTCCCTGTTTGTGTTCCCCAGGAAATTTACTTCAAAGTAAATTTTTCCTACAAATAGTCCCTGTTTTTGGGCTAGTTAGGCAGGCAGGAGAGGAAAGGAAAGGCAATGAGTATGATGCCTCTCGGTTTTACCAGCTGACCGCTCCCTCCCTCTCTCCTTAGTGTCTCTTCGCCGAGCTGGTGCTCTATCGCTGCTCCCTAACCAGAGGACTTCAGGAGAAGGTGCAGTATTCTATCTTATTTCCACTCTTTATTTCTATTAGCTCTTGGATGTGTGTGTGCGTGTGTGCGTGAGTGCAAACTATTACCATTCAATAAAGTCATTCATTGGACCTTTGTGTGTGATTTCTGACTGAGCTCGACTCTGTAAACATTGGGTTAAAGATCCTTAATTACCCTGCCCTCTTTTGCATTTCTAAAGCAATGCTCTTAGCTAATTTTCCCCACAGGAGACAATTTGGACAGGCATTGGGAATCCCCCTAATGGACCGCCAGCAAAGCAGGATAACAGGTTTCTCACATGACCTCATCCCTCTTCCGTTGTTCTCGCAGTAGGAGATCATTTGGAAAGCTTTGCTTTTCCAATGGAAGTCATTAATGGAGTAAGGGAGAGCTTTCCAAACGTTTTGCGTCAGTGACACATTTTTTAGACATGCATCATTTTGCGACACAGTAACTTCAGTTTTACTAGCAAACTGGAGGTTACACCTTACAAGAAATAGAGACACATACATAAATTGTAATAGCAAAATGTATGGGGACACAACATATCTCATGAAAACCTTTCATATATTGTTAAAAATATATGATTTATAAATAATGTACATTTCCAAGATGGTAGGAGACACACTTACACACTTTAGGACTAATGTGTTGCAGCACATCATTTGAAAAGCCCTGGATTAAGCCATTCCTTGTCTGTAGGTCTCATTGCAATCATTGTGGCCAGTTAGCTCACAATTCATCATAAATCTTATTCGTTTCAATGAGAACTGATTCAAGCCAACTTTGTTTCAACAGAACACTGCAAGTTTGCCACATTTTTCGTACTTTTCTCTATATTACAAACAACAAAACATTTTCTAGATCTGATAAGATTACTTTTAAAATAATTATCTGTGTCCTTCCCTTGGTAATTCATTACCATTCTAGTTGTACTATTTAAAGGTAATATTTTATTAAGTTACTGGAATAGTCACTTTAAAAAATAATCTCAATGGCACTCACTTCCTGTCCAACACCTGGAACAGAGCATTAGGCACAGGATTGGCCAAAATTTAAGCTGTGTGACATTTGTCCTCTCTCATTTTATGTTGGGAGGCCATGATCCAGTAACTATAAAAGTATGTAAGAAAGTAAATCTCCACTCTGAAAGCAGTGAAATGATCTCTTCTTAACTAATGCAGTTCTGTATTAGTTATTGGAGGAAAGACTCAACTAATATACCTCTTATTTGCCAGCTCTACATGTCACTTACATAGTTTTGCAGGGGCTAACCCAGAAAAATGCTTGTCTCCTTTTTGTTCTTGTTCTCAGGAAATTTTCTCCAGAAGAACAAGCTGGCGCAATGAAGGTTACTTGGTGTATTTCATTCCCTATGATGCCACGGGACTGGGGACTGGGTTATTTAGCAAGGACTGGGTAAGAGTTGTTTACTTTAAACGGCCAACTGATACCCAGCTAATAGTCCAAATGTCTATTGAATCTGTCAGCTTGATAGAATTTTCCCAGCACATGTGCTTTGCAATAATGACTTGGCAATTTTTAGCAAGCTCGTGGCTCACGTCTCCCATTCTGTTCAGATTCTGGGCTGTCAAAAGTGGTGGACAGAAATGTTTTTCTTTCTCTAAATGAAACTGGATCCTCAGTTCACCAGCATGGCCTCCTTAATCTCTTCTGGTGTGTCTGGGGAAAAAACATTCCATGTTAATATACCTAATAGGTGTACATGCAGGTATACGTGCACTTATTTTTATTTTGAAGGCAGGGCTGCGACAAGGATTTGTGGAAGAGACGCTCTGGTAAAAAGAATACTGGTCAAACAGAAATAACAGCACCTCAGACAGACATAATACACATATTCTCAGATCTGATTTATTTAAATAACATATAAAATAAAATGCAAATACTAAATAAGCCAATGTAACAGACTGTTATTATAAAGTAACCTTTATATAAATTAGTTTAACAATATTCTGAAATATCAACTTTTCTCATTTTTAACCACATTTCCAAAAGTGGGCTATGTTGACAATGCTACCACTTTGAAGAGTCTGAACAAGGAGAAAGCAAGCATGAATGTGCTTTCCTGCTATTTGGGAAGTTTCTACATTTCTCTCTCTCCCACCTGTTTCATTTTAGCAGGGATCTGGACAGCTGCCTGGGCGATGTGCCTTTTGGTTTGTGAGAAAAGTGGGTTGGCCACAGAAAACACATCTGCTCAAATGCTGGTGGTGGGGAGGAAGGATATGGGACAAGTAGGGAAGTGAGAGAAAATGTCTTTCTGCTGTGGAGTGATACCAAGAAAAGGAGGAGTATGTTGGATAGAGTTCAAAGAATCATCAAACTAGTCCCATGTCCTTATTTTTCTTCACACAATAGTTTCCCCACCTCGATTCCCAAAATGCACTGCATAGTCTAGAAGTTCAAAAACAATTCATAGTATGGTGGTGCTGTTCAAAACTTCCACAGGACAAGCACAAGCCCTTCAAAAGTCTCCTTGGACCAGAGCTTAAGAGAGCTTACCTTTTTGGCCTACTACTCTCAGAATTTCCCAGCCAACATCATCAGTGGATTCTAGCAGTTATAGTCCAAAAGGTAATATTTCCAAGCTCTGTCCTGGACACAGCATTAATGAAGGTTTTATCTTTGGGGAAAAAAAGATTTTAAAGAAGGTCAATGACTAGCCTGCCACCAGCAGAAGCATCCAGGGCAATCACAGCCTCAATCACCAAATTCTGAAAAGATGCAGAGATCTGGAGCCAGGAGCATTTCTTTTACAGACATGCATCTACTGATGTTGTGGGTACACTAGCGTGCTGCACATTTTTTTCTGAGAACTGCTACTTGTACAAAAAACATTATCAGATATATTTTCACTTAAGTTACAAAATACAAAAGATTTCAAAATGCAAGAATGCAGGCATTCAAAGGTCAAGTAGTCTGATGTTATTCACAACCCAGGTAGTTTAGCTTCTTCAGTTTTCTCTCTAGTCCTGCAAAATATCCAAATTGTTCTTCCATCTCACGTGTGTGCATATTAGATTGCAATGGGATCTTGTAGCACCTTTGAGACTCAGAGAAAGAATTTGGCAGCATAAGCTCCCACAGTGCCTAGGAACAGACCTTGATAGCTACAAATGAGCAGGTTGTATGTCATTTTTAACAATGGTAACTGGGGGACAAAGGCAGGAGGAAAGATGTTGCCCCTTGTCAAAAATGAACTTGTCGCCTCATCATCATATGAAGAGGTGTGTATTTCTATTGCTATTTACACATACAACCTGTTCATTCATAGCTATCAAGGTCTGTTCCTAAGTATTTCATTCCATGCATCTGCTGAAGCAGATTTATGTCTACAAAAGCTTGTGTTACCAACTTCTTTCTCTCAGTTAGTGTCAAAAGTACTGGAAAATCCCTTTGCATACTGATCCAGACTAACACAGCTATGTCTGTGCATTACATTGTGCACCTTTGGCAGGACTGGCTGTTTCCTGTTGTTCCTTTACTTGTAAAAGCACCATGTACAAGGATGGCAACGTATAAACAGAAGATGATGTTGATCATTTCAGTCAAGACAGTAATTCACAGGCTACCGTTGTGACCTCTGAACCAGAAGAATCCCTTCACGCATGTCTGAATGCCTTCCACTGCCACTCTTGAACACCTTTTCCACTCTCATCATAATGAAGGAACAGTTATTGATTCCACTCCTTTCTGAGCTACTAGGTCTCATGTATCCGGAAGAGGCCAAAAAAGCTATCATGTGGCTCAAGCTGACCATTTTGTTCAGAGTCCGCATTTATTTTTACAAACAGTGTATCATTCTTTGCCAGTCGATGAAGTACAGCTGTGAAGTAAACACGTGTTCTGCATAGATCATGAAAATGACGCAAGGGAAGATTCAGCAGCACGTGAACAGAATTAGAGCTGCTGGCTGGCGTACGATAGATGGTGAGGTTAGCATTCTTCTTCTCCGTGATGCTGCCATAATAAGTAAGATTCATCTGGGCATAGACACAGTAAAGACCATCCACCTCAACCATTAACATCTGAGATGTTTTGTTGTATACAAATCCCCCATTAAGGAATGCTCCTCTAACTGAAGCTTGAGTATACCAATCCAGCTTCCTGGTTACTATGGATGCTACAAAAAAAAGGGAAGAACTGAATGAGAACATCAATTGCTGTTTAACATAACAATAGTAAAATAATTTTGCGATGCAAGCAGGACATTTCTCTTAATGCCAGACTTGGAACAAGTCTTATACCACCACTTGTATCCCTGTGTTCCTGCAGTGTCACAAAAGACTTTAATTGTACACTGACTCTGTCATTAAGATGAACACTGTCGGCAACAGCAGTGGAAAAAATATTTTTAAAAATATTATGAAAATGGTCAAAAAATGCGTTTGGGAAACCATGAGGAGAATCCTGGACTGACAAGAATTTTCACTGTTTAAGATGGATTCTGCACAAAATTTGCATGTGGATTTTTTTTTTTTTTTTTGCACTGAAAACAACAGGAAATACCACATGCAAATTTTGTACAGAATAAGCCTTGAACTGTGAATAGTCTTTCTTATAGCAGGAAGGTGATTGCTAAATTTACTCATTGCTTCCTTCCAGAATGAAATTAGTGAAGAATTATTTCCTTGGAGTAATGTAATCCACCTAATCTTTCTTGTGGCATATGATGTCTACATGCTCAGTGGTCACTTCTTCCTGGCTTGGTATATTGCAACACATTAATTATTAAGGAAAAAGCCTTCAATAGAACAAAATAACATTTAGAATGTGACAGCACTCTTTAGCAAAATGTGTAATATGCACATATGCACACATGTGTTTTTCTAGCCCTCAAGTTGATGGCATTCCAAGATCAACATGAGAACTGGGTGGATCATGCTTGCTTCTGTTTCTGTTAATATGAAGAAATAAATGGAAATCATTGTATTCCTATGCCTTAGAATTTAATTGCTGGACAGTGTGTTTGGAATCCTGCATACTTTTACTGTAGCTAAAAGACTCCAAGGTTGGAAAGATAACTCCGTGGTAAGAAGACATGATGGATTTAGCCACATATGACATCACCTCCAAACAAATCTATTTTTGACATACAGCCAGCTTATTTAATGTATATCCCTAGGCTACATTCATATTCTACGTATGCCCCACTTTTCCTTCTCTCTCCCTCCCTCTTTCTACTCATCATTTCTTTCTGTTTATACTTTAAAAGATGTACACTTGTTCCTATAAACTGATGGAACCATCCAAGTATATCTGCCCCAGGTTTCCCTACAGCAGCCTCCCCCAGCCTGTTGTCCTCCAGACATGTTAGGGTACAATTCCCATGTGCTTCCCCCAGTGATGTATTTAAGTCTTTTATTCCAAATCTCAAGTCAAGTCTCAAGTCTCTACTCTGAAGTGTCAAGTCAAGTCTCAAGTCCTTGCAAGATACTTTCAAGTCAAGTCTCAAGTCCGGGAGCCAATTCTGTACCTCAACCTATTTTCCAGAATTTCTGGACAGAGTCGAATAAAGTCAGTTTTAATAATCTAAGCAGAGTCAGCCCTCCACGTTTTTCAATTTTGCCATCAGCAGCTTTGGAAGTGGGGAAGAGGAGCCTTCTTACTCCTCATTATTGAAGTTTCAAAACCTTTAGAAGGAAGGATCCTTCCTCCTCAAGCCCACTGCCTACTACCCTTGCTGTTCCCCTCTGAGAAATGTACCCTGCACCGTAGGGATGAGTCTTGTCTTCTGCTCTTAGGAAATGTATTAGAAGGCTCCTCTGATATGCAATGGGGACAGACTGCTGAGCAGACCTCAAGCCTGCCTCAAGGCCATTGCCTAACCCGTCTGCTGGTCCCCTCTGAGAAATGCATCAACACTTTGGGTTTCAGACAGATCAGCATGTGATCAGTAGGCAAGAAAAAAATAGAAGTGTTGTTCAAAGCTGTAAGGTTTCTGGATGAATGTATTATGTTACTTAAACAAGAGCAGCAAGTCAGTCACTAAAAATATACAAGTCATGAGTGAAGTCAGTACATCATTTATTGGTCAGTCAAGTCACTGAAGTGACTTAAGTCTGTCTTGAGTCGGAACCAATTGACTCAAGTCTAAATCACTGACTTCCCCAAGTGTGTATGACTAGATTCAGGGATGAAGCAAATCAAGTTGGGGGACAGTACCCTAGAAAGATCCCTTCACATAAGCAGCAGAGAGCTCACTCAAATAGTAAACTGAATACATTCAAGTGGGACCAAGTGACAGAACCAGGTAGGGCTATGTAAATAAGACTTGACTTTTTAATAGTTGAAATCATCAATAAAAATCAGGTTAGTTTCAAGGCCCTACAACAACTACTTATCCTCTAACTGTTCCAGTTTGGTATGAACAGCCCCAATTAATCCTCTGTTGTTCCACTTTTCAGTTGCTTTTAAAACGTCCAAGTTTCCTCTCCTCCTCCCACTTTCCCACCTTGTCCTTAGCTTACTCAAATTGCCGAAAACTGGATTCAAAGTGCAAAAGCAGTTTGCACTCAGTTAATTAAGCAAGGAGAAAGGAGACCAGCAAATGGAGTCTTGCCCTTCTCAGTAGACCCAGGGGAAAGGAAAGTGCTTGCAATCTTTCCCACTTTGTGTGTTCTTTCTCAGCCACAAATTCTACCATCGTAACCATACTCTGATGTTGCTCAGCCACTTGTTTCCTGGTTTTCATCTATGAAAAGTTGGAAGGTAATAAGGAGCTTGGCCCTCCTTGTATTGGTCATTGCCTGACTTTTTAAGGTCTCTGAAGACCTTCCTTTGCCCTATGCAACCCCTTTTTTCAAGACAGGAAGTAAACAGACACAAAAGCCTGAAAATGCAGCAACAGTCATTGCCGGAACAAAATAAAATTCCCAGGGAATACAGGGAGCATTGAGAGGCTGCAAAAATATGTACTTTGTCCACTGAGCTATAATTGACTGATTGCCATTAATTTACCCTTCCACGTTTCATAGATGAAAACAGAGACATGTGCAGCCAAGCAACATCAGAGTGTGATCAAGATGGCAAAAGTTATTCATGAGTAAGAGCACACAAGCTAGGAAAGGCTGTAGCAGTTTGTTTTTACCTGAACCTGCTGGGAAGGGCAAGATTCCACTACTCCTCTTCTCTCCCCACTGCTGAATTAACTGAGTGCAAACTACTTTTGCAACCTGAATTCAGTTTCCAGCAATCAAAATAAGCTAAAGACAAAGTAGGAAAGCGTATATCATGAATTTCAACTGCCCCTTATTGATATTGTGAAAACCTGACAATACTATGGCCAAGTGGAATAAAAACCCACATAAAGTGAAGTCCTCAATAGCAGAACTCTGCCTAATGCCTCAGTCTGAGGGAGAGAGTTGCTGGAAAAGTCTGTAGAACCAGTTGCTTGTACAGTCCAAGCTAATGCTTGCCATTAGTCTCCTCTCTAGTTGCAACTTTTTCTACTGTCTTCAGGCCTTCCTGTCTGACTTCCCCTTGCCTGGCTATTTAAACCCGATCCTACCTAGTGTTTTCTTCATATCCTACTTGCTTGCAATGAACTGCCTCCCAACCTCGCCTTGAAATCTAACCTTTGAGGATGGCTTGCTGTTCTGTTTCAGCTTTGGCTGAAACAAGATAAGAACAAAAGGCCTGAGTAAGCTTATAAAACCAAAAATGAGCAGCAAACACTCTGTAAAAAAAAACCCCACATAACATACAAACATGCTGCAGAAATTTCTCCCTGAGGAGAGTAGTAAGACACAATATTATTTGTAGCAGAAGATATGAGGGAGAGAACTGGAGTAATGCACACTGAAAAGTGTTGCCTTCCTTTCACTAGAATTTTCATTCCTCTTAACAGAAACAACCAGTGTAGTACTGTTGTGTGTTGTTTTGACTTTGCAAAGAAATTTTGCAAGCTGTACATGAGGACTAAAAGGCAGAAAGAAAGCTGGAAGGTACTAGTAAGAAAGAAAAAAAGGAAGAAGGGATCTCAAAAGTATATGAGAAATTATTATGGCCCAGTGCATTTTGATGTCTGACAGCAAGGAATGGGTGGTAGGTGGGAATATAGCGTCAAATCAATAAGAAAAATAGAGAGAGCAAACAGGGGCTCAATGAAATGAGTTTAGTAATTATTTATAATCACCTTGTATGTTTTGAGAGAAGTTAGCCTTCTTCACCAGCTGAGACTTTTCAGAAATTCAGCACCAACATGTAGGATTTTCCTGTTGTCTGATGGTTTTAAAAATAACTCCCTCAAACAGACTTACCAGTAATTTTATGCATCTTGGCTTGTTTGAAAGAGTTTCTATCATTAGGAAACAGGAAAATCTTACATGTTTGATGAAGGTGTATTTCACTCCAAAACATGCATAAACTATTTCAGAGTATTTCACGAAGCACTATTTTACTCCCAAACACATCAAATGTTTAGAACTAAAAATTAAATCCATTTCCTTTGGCACCTGTTTTCTCTCTCTCCTGTCTCTGCCTTCATCAATAAATATTTTCTCATTTTTTTCAGGGGTAACCAAATCATTCCCACAGAGAAATTTAACTAGTCAAACAGTCACTAATCACATAGGCACACATGGCCTTCCAAAGCCTCTGGGTGCAAAAAATTCTTTTTAAATAGGTTGAAAAACCTTCCTGTATTGTTTAACACCAAAACTACACATTTCTGTGAACTAGAAGTGGACTTCCAGCCACTTTGGTGTTTTTTCAAAATCAGTAGACCCCAGAAGATCCCAGGGCATTAATGTGGTCCTCAAAGCTGGGGTAGTTGGCCAACCCTGCTATAGCACAGACCCTGGGCTTCCAGAATAGACTCCTCTCCAGTTCTTCCCAGTCTTTCCCTTCACTGTCTCTTTCTCTCTCTCTCCCCACTCCTTCTCTCCCAATGATAATGTGCCACTGAGCATGAATGAAATTAACACAGCTCAGAATGTTTCTGGCCCAGAGTCTGCTCTCAGTTCACTTCTTAGCATACATTCTCTGTGTGTGTTTTGATGAGCTCATAGGCAAGTCACCAGTAAGCCACAATGACTCTATGGAGTACTAATAGAGAATTTGCTTTCTATAACTTTCTTCTAAGTAACAGGTCTCTGCCACATAACGATAAAGTCTACAGAATTTGGCCAGAAGTGCTGATTCTAAGGCCCTTTCTGCACCTTTCCTTCTCGCGTTGTTCTCTGGTGGCGATCGGAAGGGAGCACAACAGAACCATAGAATCCTAGAATTGGAAGAGACCCCAGGGGCCATCTAGTCCAACCCCCTGCTATGCAGGAACACCCATCAAAGTATTCCCATCAGATGGCCATCCAGCCTCTGCTTAAAAACCTCAGAAGAAGGAGACTCCACCACATTCCACTGAGGCAGCAGATTCCACTGCCGGACAGCTCTGACCATCAGGAAGTTCCTCCTGAGGTTCAGGTGGAATCTCCTTTCCTGCAGCTTGAATCCACTGCTCCTTGTCCTAGGAACACTCCCCTCCTCAATGGACCAGCTCCCTGCAGAAAGGAACATGATGGACACACCTCTTCCTTCCACAGTGCAGCCACGCACTTTTCCAGCTGCATTGGGATAGGAACTGCTTCCACTGCGCTTCCAGGACTTCTGCAGGGCAGGTAAGTAAAGGAGCATTGCATGATCAGGGGTTACTGAAAAGGAAAACTCATCAGTGATTTACTCAACTATTGCACCAATTGGTGACAGGAGAAGGACAGGATTGCGACAACATCTTGCAGAAGTGTCATCACAGTCCCACTCCTCTTCTGTCCCCATGCTGGAACAAGAGCCTCCTGGAAAAAAGGCCTAAGAATTTTGCTTAGATGCAATTCTCCTCTGGAAACAAACTGAGCTATTGAATTTTCCCCAGCATCACCAAATTCTATCTTTTGTTTAATATTCCCAAGAAGACAGCTCCAAGTACATGTCATACCCTGATTCCACATAAGAGAAGAGAAAATAGCTTTATTTGGTAACACCCTTGGCTGCTATACAAAGCATACTGTACATCACTTTTAAATAACAATGACAACAAGACCACTTCCAACACACCAAGAAAGCACATAATTATTGAGGAAATGCGATACAGAACATATTTAAAATGAAATATATACTTAAAATTATTTCAAACGAAAACAAAGATGAATGGGAGCTGAAAGCACTATCCGTTACTATCATTGATCTACCTCCACCATCGCATCTTCCTGGAAGACTATAGCTGAAAAAAATGTGCATGACTTCCATGGCAAGTGGGTGCTTCTCAGTGTCTTACAAATGGCAACCAATAAAGCTGAATGCCAGAAATGCCAGCAATGACCACTCATTTCTCAAATTTCAAAGTTATCACAGTTCAGGCTGCCATGAAGGAGCCACACAGGGTGGAGATAGGGGTCTGGTAGAATATTCTCACAGAACTACGGAAAGTTAATTGTTTGGACTAGAGCTTCCAAAAAGCAATGTTTCCAAGTCCTACATTAATATCACTGGCTCTATAGAGACAGATGCTAAGATCCATTCATCCATCCCTTATTGTTTTTAACTGCCATCAGGTTGACCTCAACCTGTGGTGACCTTATGTATGAAATAACTCCATCCCTGTCTTCTCTCTTTTCTTCCTTATAGATATTTTGTGCAAAGAAAAAGAGAAGGAGTTGCACAACACTGGCATGTGACAAAGTAAAATCTGTAAACCCTTTCTCCTTGCCACCTCAAAACATCACACAAACAAGGTGATTGCAACGTTGTCACTTTTCTTCTGTCCACTTCCCCTTCCATGCTTTTTTTCCTGTCTTTGGCCCTTTCCGCACCTTATCTTTTCTCAGTGCTGGGGTGCGGGGATCACGCGAGCAGCCTCCAGCGAGAGGCTCTCGTGTCCCTGCTGTTTCAGCTCCACATGAGCTGCCTGCTCCTGAGCAGGCAACGTGAGAGCCCTGCCTCTTCCTTCCGCAGCACAGCCTGGGAGTTTCCCAGGTGCGCTGGGGCAGGAAGCGTGACCGTTGCAGCTCCGGAGGCTCTGCGCGCATGGCAAGTGCATGCAGGGCCCTGGAGCAATGCGTGATTGTGCACCATTTTCAGCTGAAAGCCAAAAATGAAAAAGCGCGCAAAGGGCACCTGCCCTATCCTGGAGCATTGCGCGATTGTGAGTGCGTCGTGCAGATCGCTCTTCACAATCACGCGACGCTCCAGGCACCTTTTTGCATGGCAAATGCCATGCAAAAAGGGCCTCTGACTGATGAAAAAATGTCTATGTTTCAAAAGCTCGCACAGAGAATTTTGTGCCTTTTTGATTGGCCTAATAAAAATGCTGTTGCCACAATAGAGACTTCAGAATTTGTCTTATGCTTAATACAGTTACACAAAGATAGACTCCACTGAGGAAGCCATGGCCCTGACACTGCAAGACCTGAGCAGGGCTGTTGATGATAGGGTGACGGGCCATTTGCACACTACACTGTTATAGTGCTATGATTCTACTTTCCACATTCTCTGGAATCCTGGGGTTTGCAGTTGAGGGAGGACCATTTAAGAATTCTCAGCCAAAGAGCTCTTTGACCTCAGTAAACTACAAACCCCAGAATTCCACAGGATGTTGAAAGTGAAATAATAGCACTATAACAATGTAGTGCGGAAATGGCCTTGGTTGTCTCTCATTCATGGGCTTGGCATAAATCAAACCTGATGTGATGGCAGTTAACAACATGGCTTCCCTGCATTTAAACAGAAGGCAAAGACATCTTGGGCTACCTCGAATCACAGAGTTCGAATGGGCCTCATGGGCCATTGAGTCCAACCCCCCTGCTCAATGAGGATCTCCAGCTAAAGCATTCCCAGCTAGTACATGTCCAGCCCCTTTTTAAAGATGCTCAAAGAAGGAGACCCCCCACCCCTCTAGGCAATTGGTTTCATTGCCAAACTGCTCTTACTTTCAAGAATTACTTCAAGTAAAATTGAAAATGAAAGTTTCTCTGGGAGGACCCAAAGTAAGGGAAAGGTAAACTGGCCATGGAGTTAGCAACTACCGTAGTTATAAACACATAGAAGAATAAGAAAAAAAAAGAATCAGAGAGAACTGGGAGCTGTTGAGGGAACTGGAAACCTCAGAGATCAGAACATTAAAACTGTTCTAAGGAGGAGAAGATCAAGAGGAAGCTGATAGGCAGGCAAGAGCTTTAATCTAATATCCAAAAAAAAGAAAAAGAAAAATGTAGTTCTAATAAAGAGAGTCAGCAGTGGATATCCAAGGAATGTCTTCATTGACTTACATCTGGTAATACAAAAGATCTCTTAGTGACTTTCTGTTTATATATTCCATTTCATTGAAATGTTTTAGCTTACTGTGCACAAAGGAATGGCTTAGCTCTCCTCAAAATCGTGACAGTTCTTCCACAGGGAATTACTGCATATTGGCCAAGACCTGGCAGTTAGCAGGAAAAGCATAACTTCTGCCTATGCAGTTCTGTGTCCACCCACTGTGTATCTTTTTTTGAACAGAGCACAAAACACTTTCTTCTAGCCCTCTGTGCCCCTTCTAGTTCTCCCAGTCATCATGCCTTGGGGGCATACTGATTGATGGAGGGGGCGGCAATGGGGAAGCAATTCAGACTTTGATTAACTAGATCAGTTCACCTCAAAGGGGGAATGAAATGGTGGGGCTCTCACAGCCATAATCCACCCTCCTATCTCTTCCTATCAGAGCTGTGTGCATTGAATTGCTGTCCTATTCTCTCCCTTCCCCATCAATAAGCAGCAATCACTGTGGTCCTTCAGGGGGCTTGACAGCTGGGTGGGAGAATAGTTTTGGACATTGTGGAAAGAGCTACAGAATAGCACCTCCAAAAACAGAGATATGTTAACACATGTGTATGTAAGCAACAGGATTCCTGCCATTACACACTAATGCCCATTGTTACTGAGTATAACAAGGTCCCCCCAGTGCCATTTGTGGGGGAGAAGGGCGAAACAGCTTTTAGAAGAAGAATATACTGCTTGAATTCAGCCTTATCCCTACCTACAATTTTCAAGTTGAAAACACTCATAACTTGATACTAGTTTGGGTAGAAATTCTCTTTTTAAAAAATCCCAAAGTTGTTTTGTTGATGTATAATTACACAAACATTGTATTTTTAAAGACTATTAATCAATGACACTGGATTCTCTGATTAGTCAAACGACTAAATTCTATCCAGAGAGTTCTGGAGAAAAGTCCACAGAAGTGGAAATGCTTCTCACCCTAGGCATCCCACTGACAATGGATGACCACAGGGCTATTCCAGAGATGTTCCAGGGAAAAGTTCCAGAGTCTTCAGATAGAGTCTTAGGCAGCCACTATGGTAACCAAGACCAAAGACTTAGTTACCAGTCTGGGTTAAGATACGGCAAAATTTCATATCTGCAGAAAAACCAGCAGTTACCTAACTCTCTTACTAAGGCCATTTCCACACTACACTCTTATAGCACGATTATTCCACTTTCAACATCCTATGGAATCCTGGGGTTTGCAGTTAGTTCAAACCTCAGGATTCCATAGGATGTTGAAAGTGGAATAATCGTGCTATAAAAGTGTAGTGTCAAAATGGTCTAAGAGAGAAAGAAAGAAAGAAAGACAGAAGGAAAGAAAGGAAAGGAAAAGAAAAGAATAAGAAACAGCTAAGAGAGACAGTAAATTTGAACGGTGAGTGCAGCGGTGGAGAAAGGATACATAATTCTTTCCCTCCAGCTGTCTTTTTCCCCCTCAAGATCTACTTTCCCAAACCAAATGGAAAAGATGTGTGCATTTTCCACTTCACAGTTGCATTCGTATGCGAGCAAGAAAGCAAGAAAAAAAAGAATTAAGCATTGCTGTCCCTCCCTCTGCTCCTCCTCCCTAAACAGCTTTTCATTTTCACAAACATGCATGTATATCTAAAGCAGTGGTTCTCAACCTTCCTAATGCCGCGACCCCTTAATACAGTTCCTCATGTTGTGGCGACCCCCAGCCATAAAATTATTTTTGTTATTTATTTATTTATTTGTTTGTTTGTTTGTTAGTTAGTTAGTTAGTTAGTTATTTCCAAGTTATTTCCAATATCGAATAGATTGGAAACACTGCCCTAAATCACTGCTCTGGATAGACTTCTAATGCCTAAAAACTGGTAACCCTCCCCTCTTTTTTTAAGCACAGAAAGCATCCATCAATGCCAGAATTAAGGCAGTAGTTCTAGTTCTGAATGTTGGGTTTCCACAGTTCAAAAAGCCAGTCACTCCCAAAGGCAATGCCAAAACAGCCCACATTTTACACGAGGCGCAGGGAGGAAAGGACAAGGAGAGAGGAAAGATGGCGGCGGCATAAGCAGATGCGTTTTGTTTCCCTCCCTCCCTCCCTCCCTCCCTCCCTTAAAGGGAGTGCGGACGCTGAACATACAAAAAGCAAGGAATGCAAGACAGTCAGGGCAAAGAACCACAACACGTGCGTGTGGCAAGCGCCAAGGGTCCATGCACAACAAAAGCGAGAGGAGAAAGTCATCCTGGCTATTTCTGCACTAGACTGTTATAGCACTATTATTCCACTTTCACCATCCCATGGAATCCTGGGGTTTGCAGTTTGAACCCCAGTGCAGGGGTCTCAGAAGCACTGTTCCCATTGGCTGTGAGGCCACCTTCTTTTAAAAGGGGGGCAGGATTGAGGAGCGGCAACCCCTGTGAAATGGTTGTTCGACCCTCAAAGAGGTCCCCACTCCCAGGTTGAGAACCACTGATCTAAAGGGTTGGAAGGCTACCACCTAACTTTGCCATGCAATATTTTGATTTGACCTAAAGACAATAAAATAAACTGCTCATATGTACATTTTTAAAAGGCCTAAATACTCCAGAGGCACCAGATCCTGTCTGATGCTGGATGCTAAGCAGTGTCAGCCCTGGTTAGTACTTGGATGAGAGACCACCAAGGAAAATCACGTGCAATATGCATGCCTGCGCCCCTGTGAAAAACAGCTGGGCAACTGTGATGAGTCCAGGGATCACTTTTCTGTCCCATCACCTTCAGAGTCTGTGAGGGGTGCCAAAGAACAAGGGAAAACAACAGAAATGACCCAAAGTCAATTTCTGATTCTGAGGAGTATTTTTTAAGATATTGCCTAAGGGCTCTTTCACACTATACAGTTACAATGCCATGATTCCACTTCAACCGTCATGGCAGCATCCTATGGAATCCTGGTATCTGTAGCTTAGGGAGAGGCATTTAGAATTCTCAGGCAAGGAGATTCACTAGTGCAGGGCTTTCCAAACGGGGTGCCACAATGCATTAGTGTGTCGCCTGAAGCGTGTAGGTGTGTTGCCTACAACCTTGGAAATGTATGTTATTATTTATAAATCATATATTTTTAAAAATATATGAAAGGTTTTCATGAGATATGTTGTGTCCCCATATATTTTGTTATATGTCTCTGTATCCCTTATAAGGGGTTAGTTTAACCTCCGGTTTGCTAGTAAAACTGAATTACTGTGTTGCAAAATGATCATAGAATCACAGAGTTGGAAGAGACTCCAGGATCATCAAGTCCAACCCCCTGCCATGCAGGAACACCCATCAAAGCACTCCTGAGAGATGGCCATCTAGCCTCTGCTTGAAAACCTCCAAAGAAGGAGACTCCAACACACCATGGAGGCAGCACATTCCACTGCCGGCCAGCTCTGACTGTCAGGAAGTTCTTCCTGAGGTTCAAGTGGAATCTCCTTTCCTGCAGCTTGAATCCATTGCTCCTTATCCTAGTCTCTGTAGTGGTAGAGAACAAACCTGCTTGCTCCCTCCTCAACATGACCCTTCAAATATTTAAGCATGGCTATCATGTCTCCTCTTAATCTCTTCAGCAGACTTAAACATCCCCAGCTCCCCAAGCCGCTCCTCATAGGGCATGGCTTCCAGGACCTTCACCATTTTGGTCCCCCTCCTCTGGACATGCCCCAGCTTGTCGATATCCTTCTTGAACTGAAGTGCCCAGAACTGGACACAGTATTCCAAATGCAGAATCTAACCAGTGCAGAATAGAGTGGTAGTCTAAAAAATGTCTAAAAAGTGTGTAACCAACATGAAAAGTTTGGAAAGCTCGGCACTAGTGCCTCTCTAAACTACAACTCCCAGTATTCTATAGGATGCAGCCACAGACCTATAGAGCATGAAAGAGGTCCTATTTTAAAAGTCGCCTGTCCTTCCTGATGGCTTCCAGGAAAAAGCATGATGCGGGGTACCTGGAATGGCACCTGCCATAAAACTGCCATGGAAAGGCAAGTCTGGACTTGCCCATGCCTACTCTTTTTCTTACCTACAGAGCTTGGAAAAATTTCTCTCTTGGAAAACAATTCTCAAAATCCCATCCTTGTCCACCACGGAGGGGAAAAGTTAACTTTTCTAGACCGTGGTCTATGACTGTCCGGGCACGATCCGCTCATGGCTTTGCTACCCATTGCGCAGGCGACCAAGCACCTCCCGCCCCCGACTTCTGCCGCCTCCTCCCCCCAACGACTATCCCCGCTATTGGAGTTTTTCCCTGATTCGAAAGGACCAAAAATGTTCGGGGGACGGGACGGGAAAGAGGTACTTACAGTTCTCACGGAGGTCAAGGACGAGCTGTGCGTAATACTGGAAAAAAAGAAGGAAGATTTGGAGGTTACTGGGCGATCCAGAAGCAGAACCTAACGGGGAAGGCGAAAACCCAAACAGACGGGGAAAAGAGGGTGTCGCGCTGGGGCTCCCCGCTCCCACTTCGGGCCGACGGTTCCTGAGCGGGGTAGAATCCGTGCCGGGGCCCCGCGTCCCCCCGGGTACCTGCTGCTGCTGCTGCTGCTGCTGCTGATCGGGGCGAACCGGCAGCTCGGAGATCATCCCCTGCGCCGGGGCCTGCTTGGCCAAACCGACGGCCAGGGCCACCGCCGCCAGCGCCAGGGCGCAAAGGGCCAGCGTCAGGGCGCAGCGGGCCGCCGTGCACGAGCGCCAGAGCCCGCGGCTCGTCGCCAGGCTCTCCGGGAGCTCCATCGGGCGCGGAGAGCGGAGCGTCGGTCGGTCGGCCGGCCGCCGGGAGGATGGATCGTCCATCCCCCGGGCGCCTCCGTTTGAAAAGAAGGGGCGGCTCTCGCCCCGCCCTCCGTTGGAGAGGGCGATGCCCCCACGCCGCGCGTCACGGCCGGGGCACCCGCGGGAGCTTCACTCCGCTCCGGGTGCCTGATTTCCCCCCGCCGCTCAAGCCGCGGACGGCGGAAGGACATCGAGGACCCTCCCGTCCTCGCCCGCCAGGAGAGTCGCTTGCAAGGCGGCGCATCCTTGCTGGAGACCATTCCCTGAGAAGAGCGCGTGGCCATTTCCGCACTATCCTCTTATAGCGCTGTTATTCCACTTTCAACATCCTATGGCAGAGCTTTCCAAATTTTTCACGTTGGTGACACACCATTTAGACTTGCATCATTTCGCGACACAGTAATTTCAATTTTACTAGCAAACTGGGAGTTAAACTAACCCTTTAGAAGAGAGACAGACACCCACATAAATTGTAATAGTAAAATATATGGGGACACAACATGTCTCATGAAAACCATTTGGAAAGCCCTGTCCTATGGATTATTCCACTTTCAATGTCCTCCCTCAACTGTAAACTCCATAGGATGCTGAAAGTGGAATAATAGCACTGTAACAGGCTAGTGCGGAAATGGCTTATGACTTGCCCAAGGTCACCCTGCAGATTTCCATGGCCAAGTGAGGATTGGAACATCCTGGTCTTCAGGGTCGGAGTCCAGTTCTCAGACCACTAGGCCACACTGGCTCTTTTTCTTTCTTTTGTTTCTTGTTATTGTTGTTGCGTGTCTTCAAATTGTTTCCATCTTATGGCAACCCGAAGGCAAACCTATCACAAGGTTTTCCGGGGCTGAGAGAATGTGACTTCCTCAAGATCACGTAGTGGGTTTCCCTGGTCTCCAGGGTCATAGTCTGATGCTCAAACCACTACACCATGCTCGCTGTCCAATGCACGCTCGTTACATATGTATGTACGTGGGAGAGTTTTTCTGAGCGCCGGTTCCTCGCAGGCTAACGTGACCTGTGAGTGATAAGGCAAGACCTGCACTGGCTGCTGAGTGCATTGCTTGCAAGCAACAAAGAAAACTCATAGCTCATTCATGTTCAGGCATTCATTGTATTTTATTTTATTGCTGCGGGGAAACACGTTTCATTTTTGGTTTTCTCACTAAAGCCATTTCTGCACTAGCCTGTTATAACGCTATTATTCCACTTTCAACATCCTATGGAATCCTGGGGTTTTCAGTCTAAGGAGGGGCTTTTAGAATTCTCAGCAAGAGAGCTCTTTGGCCTCAGGAAACCACAAGCCTCAGGGTTCCACAGGATGTTGAAAGTGGAATAATAGCACTAAAACAGTGGAGTGCGAAAATGGCCTGAGATATGCACAACTGGTATACAAACTAAAGGTTTAATCCCAGCATTCTCTGCAGTGAATACAACATCCCTGCCAGTGTTGATTCTTCTCCAACCTTTTAGCCAGACCTGGGGAAAGTTCTTTTTTGGACTAGAACTCCCACAGTCTACAGCCAGCATTCTGGGAGTTGTGCCCCTCCCTGCCAAAAAAGGGATTTTCTTCCAGTTGTGTGAGGGACTTACAGTTAGCAACAGGAAGAGGTACAACTACAAGGAAGGATACAAGGAAGATATCTTTAGTTCATCATCTTTCAGTTTCTGAGAGCAGGACACAGCTTGCAGCACAGATTTGGGGGTGCTTAGGTTTGGGGAGACCCTCATCCAGCTTCTTGGAGAATTCAACCATCCCATAGTGGCCCAGGAAACCCATTGGGAAAGCAGCTGTGTCTGGCCGTTTCTGCACTAGACTGTTATACTGCTATTATTCCACTTTCAACATCCTGTGGAATCCTGGGGTTTGCTGTTTAGAGAGGGGCCTCTGCAAATCCCAGGAGTCCATAGGATGTTGAAAGTGAAATAATAGTATGATAACTGTCGAGTGTGGAAATAGCATCTGTCTTTTAAATTCTTCAGGACAAGAGGAGGGCTATAGGGTTGAAAAGAAAAAGGAAGAAAGGCTGGACAGCATTCATTGTTCTTGGTCCTTTACCATCCGCATGGGGGTTGGGACTTTGCAGGTTCTATTTCCTACTTTATTTGGATCTCAAAAATTGATCAACCATAATGGAATGAAAATGAAAACACCACAGAGAGAGACAGAGAAAGAGAGAAGTTTGTTTTGAGTACCACTACTCTGAGGTTGGAAAATTATTTTCTGGACTACAATTTTCAGAGTCCACCAACCATATTGGCCACTGCCCATAGTGACTGGAGAACTCCGGACATTGTAGTCCAACAAAAAGTAGTTTTCCAATCCTATATGGAACCAAACAGATACTGCTGCACACATGAGAATAAATTCCTTTGGCCAAATCCAGCATTAGTTCCACCTAGTGGCTGGATAACAGTACGTGTGAAGGGGATCTAGGAGTCTTGGTAGATCACAAGGTGAACATGAGCCAGCAGTGTGATGTGGCAGCCAAGAAAGCCAGCGCGATTCTTGGTTGCATCAATAGGAGTATGGTGTCTAGATCAAGAGAGGTAATGGTACCACTCTATTCTGCATTGGTTAGACCTCATTTGGAATACTGTGTCCAGTTCTGGGCACCTCAGTTCAAGAAGGATACCAACAAGCTGGAATGTGTCCAGAGGAGGATAAACAACATGGTGAAGGTTCTGGAAGCCATGCCCTATGAGGAGCAACTTAGGGAGCTGGGTATGTTTTGTCTGCTGAAGAGAAGGTTAAGAGGGTACATGATAGTCATGTTTAAATATTTAAAGGGATGTCATGTCGAGGAGGAAGTGGGCTTGTTTTCCACTGCTCTAGAGACTAGGACAAGGAGCAATGGATTCAAGCTGCAGGAAAGGAGATTCCACCTGAACCTTGGGAAGAACATCCTGATGGTCAGAGCTGTCTGGCAGTGGAATATGCTGCCTTGGAGTGTGGTGGAGTCTCCTTCTTTGGAGGTTTTTAAGCAGAAGCTGGATGGCCATCTCTTGGGAATGGTTTGATGGGTGTTTCTGCGTAGCAGGGGGTTGGACTCGATGGCCCCTGTGGTCTCTTCCAACTCTATGATTCTATAATGTTTTAGAGATGGTCTATTCATTCTAATGAATCAGTTCTCAGTAGAGTAATATTGGCTTGAGCTTCAAGCTTTCGCTTCTGTACAATGGGACGGAGCTGGAGGATAACAATCATTTCCTTGCTGTTACTATGAAACAACTCTTTTGTTCACTGGCCTCTAGTCAACCTTGACTTATGACAATCCTATGAATAAGAGATCTCCAAGTCACCCTATTATCAACAGGCCTGCGGAGGTCTCATGGACTCACTGACAAGGCTTCCTTAACTGAGTCTATCCATCTGTAATATGATCTTCCTCTTTTCCTCCTACCTTACAAAAAATTATTGTTTTTTCTACTAAGTCATGCTTTCTCACGCTATGGCCAAGGTACAACAGACAACAGACTTGGTTTAGTCATCTTGACTTCTAGGAAGAGTTCAAGCTTTATTTGCTCTAGGACTATCTCTAGGACCCATCTGTAGAACTCTCCTGCAACCTCACATTTTGAATGAGTTAATTTTCTTCCTATCAACTTTCTTCACTATCCAACTGTCACAACCATACATAGAAATGAGAAATATGATGGCATGGACAATCCTAACTTTAATATTCAATGATAGATCTTTACACTTCAGGATCTTGTTCTTTCATAGCTGCCCTTCCAAGTCCTAGTATTCTGATTTCTTGACTGCAGTCAAGATTAATGATTGAGCTATGTACCATGCTGTACGCCCACAATCAACGATATGATATAACTGACAAATACCATTTAATTGTCATATAATATAAATTATATACTGTTATGGCTGAAAAGCCATGCTGGCAAAGAGGACAGGCTGAACACATGTGAAAGTAGATCAGATGGGACCTCAGGGCATGGCTAGGTCATAGTTAAGGGATCAGTCAGGAAGCTCTGATGTTAATGAACTTGGGATAATCTCCTCAATGACTCAACCTTCAAAAACATTATTACCTGAAACTGCCTCAACAGAGTAACTGTGTCTTCAACCTGTTCTCTCTTCTCACTGAAATTTCCCTTTGTTTCCTCACCTATCCAGCCATTAAGGAACTATCATGATTCCCATCATGATTCCCTTTGTCTCCTAATGTTCAGGCCATTAATCTTTTCTAGACCCCATTGTTTGCTCTGCCTGAGAGCCATTAACACTTTTTCCCTCACGACAGAAACAAGGTATTTAAATTCTGGCTCTGAGCCAAACAACAGTAGGGTCGCTACGCAGAGAAGATGGCGAATCACTCACAGGGGGGAGAGAAAAGGCAGAGCTACTTAACACCTTCTTTGCCTCCGTATTTTCCCAGAAGGATACAAGCACTCAACCTGGCGGTTGGGGAGCAGGGGAGGAAGCAGAGGAAATGAGGCACATAATAAGTAGAGAGGTGGTACAGGAATACCTGGCCGCATTGGATGAATTCAAGTCTCCTGGGCCAGATGAATTGCATCCTAGGATATTAAAAGAGCTGGCAGAGGTCATTTCGGAACCGCTTGCTATAATTTTTGAGAAATTTTGGAGGACAGGAGAAGTTCCAGCAGATTGGAGGAGAGCAAATGTTATCCCCATCTTCAAGAAGGGAAAAAAAGAGGACCCAAATAATTATCGCCCAGTCAGCCTGACATCAGTACCCGGAAAGATCCTGGAGCAGATCATTAAGCAGACAGTTTCTAATCATTTAGAAAGCAATGCGGTAATCACGAGAAGTCAACATGGATTTCTCAAAAATAAGTCATGCCAGACTAATCTTATCTCTTTTTATGATAGAGTTACTAGCTTGATAGATGAAGGGAGTGCGGTGGATGTAGCATATCTCGATTTCAGTAAGGTCTTTGACAAAGTTCCCCATGACATTCTTGCAACGAAGCTAGTAAAATGTGGGCTGGACAGGGCTACCGTTAGTTGGATTTGTAATTGGTTGACCGACCGAACCCAAAGGGTGATCACGAATGGCTGCTTTTCGTCCTGGAGAGAAGTGACTAGCGGGGTGCCACAGGGTTCTGTCCTAGGCCCAGTGCTGTTCAATATTTTTATCAACGACTTGGATGAAGGAATAGAGGGCATGCTGATCAAATTTGCAGATGACACCAAATTGGGAGGGGTTGCTAATACGCCAGAGGACAGGATCAAAATTCAAAATGACCTGGATAGATTGGAGAGCTGGGCCAGGGCGAACAAAATGAAATTCAACAGAGAGAAATGTAAGGTCCTACACTTAGGCAGAAATAATGGAATCCACAAATATAGGATGGGGGACACGTGGCTGGATAGCAGTACGTGTGAAAGGGATCTAGGAGTCTTCATAGACCACAAGCTGAACATGAGTCAGCAGTGTGATGCGGCAGCCAAGAAAGCCAATGCAATTCTTGGCTGCATCAATAGGAGTATGGTGTCTAGATCGAGGGAGGTACTGGTACCACTCTACTCTGCTTTGGTTAGACCCCATCTTGAATACTGTGTCCAGTTCTGCGCACCCCAATTTAAGAAGGATATTGACAAGCTGGAGCAAGTCCAGAGGAGGGCGACCAAAATGGTGAGAGGCCTGGAAGCCATGCCCTATGAGGATAGACTTAGAGAGCTGGGTATGTTTAGTCTGCAGAAGAGGAGGTTAAGAGGGGACATGATAGCCATGTTTAAATATTTGAAGGGATGCCACGTAGAGGAAGGAGGGGACTTGTTTTCTGCTGCTCCAGAGACCAGGACAAGGAACAATGGATTCAAGCTGCAGGAAAGGAGATTCCACCTGAACCTCAGGAAGAACTTCCTGACAGTCAGGGCTGTCCGGCAGTGGAATCTGCTGCCTCGGAGTGTAGTGGAGTCTCCTTCCTTGGAGGTTTTTAAGCAGAGGCTTGATGGCCATCTGTCGGGATTGATTTGAGGGTGTTCCTGCATGGCAGGGGGTTGGACTGGATGGCCTGTGTGGTCTCTTCCAACTCTGAATTTCTATGATTCTATGATTCTATGAACTTGTAGTACTCTGGACATGTAGGCCATCACCCTGCTGTTCCAATTCCTGTTCTTGTACTACCCTCACACCACCCTTTATCTGAGCCACTTCACTTTATTTCTTCTTTGCAGTATAGGTAAATATCATCCACTTCACCCTAACTTCTCACTATCCAATTTTTCCTTCCTTTCCTTCAGTTAGCTTTGTGGGGTTGTGAGACTGCTTGAATCTTGTGTATGATTGTGATTTCCCCTAATAAAACATACTTTTAATCTCCAACTGGTGTCCCTGCATTCATACTGGAAAGATCCTGTAAGGTTACCCACTCTTGTAGGCCTCCCTTTGAGCTAATAATTCCCTACCATTCCAGGGAGGCATTGGCATTGCAGGTGGACCTCTGAGTCACCCATCTTTTGAGGTAACAGCCAAGTATGGAAAATCTTGAACTATTTTAATGTCTTCATTGTCTACTTTAAAGTTATATAAGTCATCTGTAGTCATTATTATGTTTTCTTAATGTTCAGCTGTAAACCTGCCCTTATACTTTCTGCCTTTACTTTCTTCAGTAATCATTTCAGGTCTTTGCTGTTTTCTTTTAGGAGTATGATGTCATCTGCATATCTTAAATTGTTGATGTTCCTTTCTCCTATTTTTATACCTCCTTCCGCTAAGTCTAATCCTGTTTTATGAACAATATGAGCATACAAGTTAAGCAAACAGGGTGCAAAAATGCAGCCTGACCTTACCCATTTGCCAGTTGGAAGCCATTGTGTTTCTCCATATTCTGTCTTAGTGGTAGCCTCTTGTCCTGTGTACAGGTTAAGCAGGTTAAGCATCGGGACAATCAAATGTTATGGCACATCTATTTCTTTAAGAATGATCCTTAGTTTTTCGTGATCCACACAGTCAAAGGCTTTGAAATAATCTATGAAGCACAGGGTGGTTTTCTTTTGAAATTCTTTGGTCCCTCCATTATCTAATGTATGTTTGCAGTATGAACCCTAGTGCCTCTTCCTTTCCTGAACCCAGCTTGGATATCTGGCATTTCTCACTCCCCATACGGTAGAAATCTTTCTTTAGAATTTTGAACATGGCTTTGTATGCATGGGAAATTAATGCAATGATCCCATGGTTACTGCATTCTCCAGTATCCCTTTTCTTGAGGATTGGAATGTATATTGGACATTTCCAATCTGTAGGCCATTCTTTTCCCCCCCACATTTGTTGGCAGATTTTAGTTTCTGTCTCTGAAGCTGGTCTATTGGTATGTCATCTGAGCGCAACTGTCACTTCACTTCTAAAACTGGGGGTTCATCTTCATATGGTTCTTCCTTGAATGAATCTGTCAACCTTTCGTCTCTGTTATATAGTTCTTCTGTTTGTTGTTTCCATGGTCTTTTCATTTCCACTGCTGATTGTAGAGCATCCCCACTCTTGGTTTAAATTTCCCTTTGATCTCTTGGATCTTCTACATGAGATATCTCAAAACTGAAGAAATTGAACATTTCATTTCCTGATTAAACACTATGTAATTATCTGATTCAAAATGTCTAATTCCTGTCCACTTTAGATTGCTCTTCCCAAGTATTGCAATGTTGATACATTCCATTTCTTGTTTTACTGTGTCTAGTGTCCCTTGATTTGTGCTTCTTACATTTCGTGTTCCTGTGCTCAGTATTGTGCAGCTTTGGACTTTCCTTTTGCCTCTGAGCACGTCAACAGCTGAACATCCTCTCAGCTTGAGCTCAGTTGCATCATTAGCCACAGCGTACCTCATAATTGTCTTCCGTGCTTCCCCTGTAGTTTGCTGAGCACCATCCGACCTGGGAGTTTAATCTTCTGGCACTGTCTCTTGTTTCATTTCAGATCATCTCATAATAGGATTTTCATGGTAAAAGATATTCAAAAGACAATTAACATGCCTCCTTGGCACAGTACTGACAAGCATTAGCTATGGTGTCACTGCCATTGTCTCTGAGTGATCCTCCCTCAACTACTGCTGCTGCCCAGTAGCTGTTTGGCACATTTCAGTCTGGCTTCTCAGCAGAAGTCTGTCTGACATGGGAGACCCTCCCAGCAGCACTGCTGCCATCAGCATAGCCTCCTGCCTCACAGGAGACTGCAATCCCACCACCGTGGAAAGGTTGTGCCATTGGTGGCATGCCTTCTCCTTTTAAAAATTTGAGCGCTAGTATCTCCTTTTCTTATGCCAAGACTTTAAAATTAACAAGGGTTGAAGTAATGCCCCAGACTAATGACACCATTCAATTTCAGGGAAACATTGAACAAATATTTGCTGAGATGACGTGGCTCACACCTGGCCAGGGTGTTGTTACCCTGCTGGCTGGGGGTCCCTTAGGGGGGATTCCCAACGTCTGTCAAAATTGTCTCCTGTGGGGAAAATTAGCTAAGAGCACTGCTTTAGAAATGCAAAGAGGGCAGGGTAATTAAGGATCTTTAACCCAATGTTTACAGGGTCAGGCTCTGTCAGAAATCACACACAAAGGTCCAATGAAAGACTTTATTGAACAGTAATAGTTTGCACTCACGCACACACACAAACACACATCCCAAGGCTAATAGAAATAAAGAGTAGAAATAAGATAGAGAGAGAATACTGCACCTCCTCCTGAAGTCTTTTGGTCTGGGAAGCAGAGACAGAGCACCAGCTCAGTGAAGAGACACTAAGGAGGGAGGGGGAGCGATCAGTTGGTTGCATCACCTTTCCTCTCCAGCCCCTGCCTAACTGGCCCCAAAACAGGGACTATTTGTAGGAAAAATTTACTTTGAAGGCAAATCCTTTCCCAGGAAACACAAACAAATACAGGAATAAGAAAAAAACCTCCACACCTGGCATTTCTCAGAAGATAACAAAGTGTCATCTAAATAACAGGATCTTCCTCCGCTTTGAGGCTGTGGTGTGAGTTTCTGGAGATGGATTTGATAAGATTTTATTGCTTCCAGTGCCCAATCTTCCGGGAACACTTTGACTCCCTTCAAGTGGACTCCTTAAAAGGTTAAAGACCTTTTGTCCACCATGGGTTATCACAACATGAAGTCTCCTGTTGCTACCTGACTGGAGATTTTACTGGCCTGATCTGGTTCTTTTCGATCATACGACCATTATGGTCTACGTGCACATTCGAGTGACCTCTCTGGTGGGTTAGATTAATTTTATATCAAAGTTGTAGACCCCGGGACAGGGTTTTCCAAGGGGACAACAGTGTTACCATTGGATTTGGCATGTGTTTGGAACAAACTTCACATGGTAATTAAATGGTCTTAGACATGCTAGCATCAGCACAGTGGGGGGATGTATGGTCTCTTGAAAGAAGAATGCTATGCCTATATTCCGGACCAGGCTAATCTGACCAATAAAAGCATATTGGTCCAAGGAAATGCTGTTCACCATCTTGAAGATGACTACATATTCAAAGATTTTTACCCTTTTTCTTGGCTACCAGGAGTAGGTTGGATTAGAAACTTAGTTATTAATATTCTATCAATTGTTAGAGTCAGCCCTCCACATTTGTGAGTCTGACTTTCACCTGGGTTTGACCATAGGTGTCCATTCTGCCAAATACCTCTTAGTCCCTCCTCACAGACACATACACATTTTGATAGTTACAATTTTCCCACTTTTCTGAAAGTCCTGAGCCCCTAACCCTAGGTGAATGTGGAGGGCTGACTTTATAACCATCTATTTAGTGTGCTGGACTCAATGTCTTTGTGGCTTGTTTCAAAATGTCCTGTCAAGACGGCTTAAACCCAGAGGCTAAATCTTCATCATCTCAAGGAATTATATAAGTGTTCTTAGGTAGTGGTTCATTACCTATGACCAAAGGGGGAAATTGTGATGAAAATAATAATAATGAAACCCTCACTCTGAAAGTTAGAAACTCCATTTTTCCAGGGTGGTCTCAGAGCCTCCAGATTTCCATTCCTTGGAAGCAGGAGAGTCACATAGGCTAAGAGATTACCCTTAACTGTATAGGTGAGAAAGCAAGCTTCTTCCTTGATTTACAACTGTTAATTATATTCTTTGTTTAAAGTAACAGACTCTCTGAAGTAAACAAACCCCCAGGTTCCTGGTGACGTATATTGAGCACACTATCTGAAAATGATAAATGGATTAGAACAAAGAATGCCAATCTCCGGGATAGTCTGGAAATATTAATAGATGACAGACAGAAAGCATTTGCTTTGAACTAAGTTGTTAACAGTCTTCTGAATGTTTACATGAGGAAAACAGGTTCCATACAGTATATAAGACGGGAGCTGGGAAGTATTTCTGTGTCTCGCTTTGGACTCTCACAAAGTGTGTACCAGAAATAAACTTTGCATTTTCCTGTACTCCTTGCTTGCAGTGCTTTGCTAATTTGGATCAACCTGTGAGACAACGAACCTTAAGTCTTGTGACACATTGACCAGAACCATATGGCTGCTGTGTACTCCATCCGCAGAATTACATCAGTGTAAGTGGTGGAGACAGGAATAATGTAGCCATTTGGGAAGTAATGTCACTGAAAGATTAAGTGGCCCAGAGACAGCAGAGTGTGTCTGCCACCTCTCAACACCACTGCACAACACTGGAAAAAATATACAACTACTATAGTAATGCATCAACATGATTCCAGCCATTAATTCTAAGATCTGACTTTTTTTTATAAAGAGAGACATGAGATTTGACATCACACTGGTATAAATAATTTAATTATCTAGGTGTGTGTGTGTGTGTGTTATATATGCCTTCAAGCTGTCTGTTGAATCATAGAGGTCTCATAAATTTCATAGGGTTTTCTTAGGCAAGGTATACTCAGAAGTGGTTTTGTAACTATTTCAAAATAAATACACCTCAGCAATTAAATCCAAATATTAAAAAAATGGTATCAGTTATATTTAACTTGGAGGTCAGCAATATGCCCCCCCCGCCAGACCCAGAAGTATGCCCTTGAAGCCTCTGGAGGCTTCCCACCACTTGGTTCAAAACCTCCAGAGCACAAGGCATGTTGGTACCACCTGTCACTATGTGCTCAATTCTAGACACAATTTGCAGCACCTACAGAAATGCTCCTGCTTTCTCTTCCCCGCTTTCTCCTAGCTTGGTCATTTGACCGCTCTCCATTTGTGCTCTCTTCCCCTGACCACAAAAACTCTGCTGATTTCACCAGCATAAACATCCTCTCTTCCACCCAGACGTAATACGGGGGGGGGGGCAATGGAGTGTCATCTTCAGGACAATCGTTGACATCAGCAAGCGGTTCATTGGCACAATGGGCATACCTGGTGGCATGCATGGGGCTGCCTCTCCTGGCACACTGACGGTGTAACTGCCCTTGCAGGAACCTGGTGACACAATCTAACATACAACTGTTCACACGAAGCACTCCCAGTATAGCAGTGATCTGATCCCTGTCCACTGTGGTGCTGACGGTGGTGGAGGCAGTAATGACATGGAGGGCACGCATGATGTATCGACCTTGTGGCAAGATGGCCCCGATAATGGAAACACTACTGGAAATCACATTGTGTCTTCATGATGTAAGAACAAGACAACGTACTTGTGTCAAAACGTAGCAACGGTCTCTCCACCTTTTTTAAAAAAATTCACCAATCAGCGGTGACAGGGCGGAGTGAGGGAGAAGAATAGTCACCCCAGGGGAACTGCTGATGCGGAAGCTAAAAGCTGTTTCCTCCGCTTACCTGCAATAAGCTGGAGGGCATACAGATAGGAAACTGGGTAAGTCGGATTAAAATACATTGCACATAAAACGCTGTGAAACGCTCCAGCACTCTAGTGCGGAAAGGCCCTTTGTCTCATCTGCAGTCTTCACATTCATCTCCTCTTTGATTAGTTCCCATTCCCCTTGGTTTCTCCTCCTCACCCACCAGCATCCCATGTTTCTGTCAGCTCTGTTCCCAGTCCCCTTGAACATTTTCCTCTTCTCTGCTGATGCTCTGTTTCTTTTCCTTCTAAGTGATTTATTTTAGCATGAGGTTTCATGGATTACAATCTACTTCCTCAGATGCATTTGATGGAGCGGCATCAGAATGAAATGGGAGACAGGGAAAAACAGAAAAACAGAAACGAGGTGCAGAAAAAATCATCTAATAAAGGTATCACAGAATATGGACTTCAGGAAGCACTTGTCAAAAATCTCCAAAGGGCTAAGTGAAGGGAAAAAATAAAACATTAAATAAACTTAGAGATAACTGGGAAAGTTTAATAAATCACATAAGAACAAGATGGTGAAGTACATTAGTATTAAGTATAAAAGAAATCTAAGAACAGCAAATGGGAAGATGATCAATAACTAAAAAACAGCAATTGTTAATACTAGAAGAAGATACATAGGAAGAATGTTACTTGTTTTGTATTTGTATTTATTCCTACTTTGTATGAAAGTGAAAATCCAGTGACAACTGAATTATAATATATTATAACTTGTTTTTTAATCAAAGAATTTGAAATCTTTGTCTTTTGTGTACCAACGGTTGGTTTTGCTACTATGAAAAATTTTAAAAGATTTTTTTAAAAAATAAATCATCTTCTTCTTCTTCTTCTTCTTCTTCTTCTTCTTCTTCTTCTTCTTCTTCTTCTTCTTCCTCTTCCTCTTCCTCTTCCTCTTCCTCTTCCTCTCATCTTTATTTCTACTCCACTTTTTTCCATGAGGGGAGAAAACCTTCAAAGAGCTAGCTTAGCTGTCTCTAAGCTCATACATGGGCTTGCCAGGCTGTTAATTGTTCTGAAGTGTTTTAAAAAATGCATTTTGCTTTCAGAAAAATTATTTGTGTTGAAGTCAGAGCCTTCTCTAGAAGATGAGGGTGGGGACTTTTACACACAACTGTAATGAAAACCAGCCTGTTAATATATGTAGTGTGCTAAGATACCATTATTTCTCTTTAGCTCTCTGCTGTTTTTGTGTGCCTTCAAGTTGTTTTAAGGTGGAACTATCACAGGATTTGCTTGGCAAGATTTGTTCAGACGGGGCATGCCCTGACCCCTCTGAGGCTGAGAGTGTGTGACCCATCTAAGGCCATTTGGTGGTTTTCCACAGCTGAGCAGGGATTCAAACTGTGGTCTCCTGGAGTCTCCTGAAACTACTACAGAACACTGGTTTTCATCAGCTTTCCACTAAGTGATTGGAATTTGTGAAGGTGTCCCAATTCAGCTGTCTCTTTTTTTCCCAAACCCTTGCTTTGAATTTCTTCTGTTCCACACTTGCCACTTTGAAATCAGGGAGTATCCTGGGAAACTGAAGTGCATATATTCATTGGCTGGTTTTCACTACAGTTGTTTATGTAAAACATTAAAAATTGTTTTCAGGAGAAGTTCTTATTTTCAAAACAGAACTAAATCTACAAAAGCTCAGGTAAAATAAATCAGATAGGCTTAAAAATGCTACAAGACTTCTTCTTACCCTCCTATATATGAAGTATGGTAAAAGTAACAAATAACCACATGCTGGAGGAATTACCATCACCCATGTTCATCTCTCTTTATGTGGTTATCACATCTGGTTGCTGTAGTTTTGGAATAAACCACTTGTAGATATGGCTGATATGATGCAGCCAACTAGCCATAGATATCAGTACTATTGCTTCTCACAGCGTGGGAGCAACATATCAGAAAATTAACATCAAAGGAATTAATCACATATATGCTGGTGGTAGCACTCAGTTTGATTGCTTAAAATTAGAAACACTGAAATCTTGTTATATGGCATTGTGGCAAATAGCCCTGGTAGAAAAACAGACATATCATCTTCAACTAGCAAAAGTCAACTTAGGCCATTTCTGCACTAAACTGTTATAGTGCTATTATTCCACTTTCAACATCCTACGGAACCCTGGGGTTTGCAGTTTAGCGAGGGGTCTTTAGAATTCTCAGCCAGAGAGCTCTTGGGCCTCAGTAAACTATAAACGCCAGAATTATTCCACAGGATGTTGAAAGTGGAATTATAGCACTATAACTGTGTAGGGTGGAATTTAACTTAGAGCACCGGATTTTGTACTATATGGCATGACTTTGTTTTATTTTATGAACTTCATTTTATATATGAATAAGAGGTGTATGTAACAGTATTCATCAAAACCTTTCCTCTGATTGTAATGTATATACAGAATATACATTGCTAGTATAAAGAAATTTTAATAAGAAACAAACAGCTGCCCCGAGGATCATAGATGATCTTCTTTGAAATGGGGAGGGGGAGAGAACAAGAAAAAGAAGAATATTCAGTGCACGAGTGAGGAAGAGAAATAAGCTCAAAGCTCCTGAAATCAGAGAACAGAAAGTTAGTAGGAAAGTTAATATTAACTTTTACTATACTTTTAAAAAGAGTAATTCAATTGTAATCACATTGATGGGGAAAATTTTAAAATCAGGTTTGTGGGGGTTTTTTTGGTTTTTTTTAAAGATATTTAAGTTTATCATATACTACTACATTAAAACCTTACCAAAATGAAAGTGAAAAATCCCATCCATGACTTCACTTTCCCTGCCCCTCTGGTAACCATTTTGAGCTTTAGAGAGAAAGAAACAATTGCATTGATTTTAGAAAACATCTTTTCTCATCCATCTCACCGTCATCTCATCTATCTCACCAAAACTTTTTCAATACTTTTGTAATCTCATCTCTTAAACTTCCCATTTCCTTTGCTTACTGATTTTCAGCTGGGTTCCAGCCGAAGTCCCATGGTAGAGAGCTTCAAAATCAGTTTATTTTATTTTTGTTTTTGTGGGGACAGATGGGGAGCTCTTCTTTGGTGTCAGGTACAGAACATCAGAAAACCACCTGGGGATGTAAAGAGGACCTTTGCACCCAGATGGCTGCCTCTGAAGCTGCCCTTACTACTTGTCGACTTGAAAATTTTCAACTTTGCAATTACCTAAACCATCTATGGTTGGCAGCCGTATTTTGCCCATCTACCTTTCTGGCAGGTTGCCCCAGGATGCATCCAGGGAACCAGAAATGACAAGATGTCATTGCTTGTTTTATTTTCAGCCCCAGATTGATTTTCTCCAGACTTTCTGGTTTGGGTTTTTTGATGGCAGGAAGGAAGTTAAATCTAAGCAGTGGTGGAGCTTGGAGTGTGTGGAGGGGGATGGGGTGGGGCTACAGTGCAAGGGTGTGTGGCCAAGGCACATGGGGGCATGGCTATAGGCCGGGACGCCTCGAAAACATTGCCGTGTGGGGTTGAATTGCCCTCCCCACCCAATGTCCCTGCATGACTGCATCTAAGCAAACCACTTAAAACTTGTGGTGCTGTGGGCTATTTGGGGGTGATTTTTGCCCATTTTTTTAAAAAATTCAGATGGTTGGTGGGGGGTTATGGAACATCCTGCATGGCTTGGAGAGTGGAATAAAGCAGTTGGGGCTGCATTGTAGGCCATGATTCACCCTCCCCACCAACTGAACTATAAACAAAAAATTCCTGTATCCGTTTACATGTATTAAAACATCTGATAGCAAAAGTAATAATTAAGCACACATGCATGTATAATTTCTTATGATCTTTTGATATAGTTTAAACTCCTGATCCCATAAGAGTCAAGGAGGGGCTGTATTCTCTACTAACTAAAGTTTCCAACCTGACTTCAAATGCAGTCCCATGCAGGGAGCATTATAATAATCAGGTCTAGAAACAGTGGTAATAGTAGAAAGTGAGCTTCAGCTTTTCTTGTATATTTTGAAAGGTCTTAAGTGCTATGCAGTACATGCATCTGGATACTGTCACGTGCTGTGAGCAGATTGGGAAAACCTCTGATCTTTGTTGCTTTGTAAAGGAACTGAAACTGGGAAGTGTATTTTCACAAGAACACCATCAATAACTACTATCATGTGAGGGTATGTGTATATGTCTAGAAACAATTTCCATCATGATTCATTCTCAGATTGAAAAATATGTTTCCTTGGCATTCAGGAAACCCCGCTGGGAAAAAGACAATATAATGGCTATTATTTTGTCCAATTATTAAGCAGGAATTCTTTTGTGGAGAAAAATTTGCACTTTTTGTGGAAAACCTTGGTTTTCTAGGCAGAAAATGATTTTCTACACAGAAAACAGATTTTTTTTTAATCAGGAGAAATGTGTTTTCCCCTACAACTACTTTAATTACTCATCCTTGCCTATGCTAATGAAATAATTGAATAATTGAAGATTTACATCCCTTTACATACCTTTCGTTTCACAGATAAAAACATTTCACAGATAAAAAACTGGGACACGCACAGCCAAACAACACCAGCATGGGGTCAAAACGGCAAGTTATTAATGAGGAAGAACACACAACCTAGGAGAGACTGCAACTGTTTGCTGTTGCCTGGGCCTGTTGGGAAGTGCAAGACTGTGCCCCCTCCTCTCCTCTGCCTCCTGCCTAGTTAACCGAATACAGACTGGTTTTGCGCTTTGAACGAGTGTACAGCAACTGAAAGAAGTCAAGGGCAAAAGGGGAAAGTGGGAGGAGGAGAAGAGAGAAACTGAGTCATTTTAAAACCAGCTGAAAAAGTGGAATGACATATAGTTAAATGGGACTGTCCCTGTCAAATTGGGACAGTTGGAGGGTATGCAGCTCATGAAATAGGCCCTTTTCTCACCTTACCTTTTCGCGCTGCTGGGTTGGGGTTCTCGCATGAGAAGGCCTGGGAGGAACGCTGCCGTATCCCTGCTGCTTGCGCTCCACAGCGCCTTCCTCCTCGCGCGAACGCCCCGCCTCTTCTGTTCACAGTGCAGCCTGGGACCTCCCAGGCTGCACTGAGGAGAGGACGCGCGAACCGAGGCACCACACGCCAGGTAAATGCATGCGAGGTCCCGGAGCAAGGCGCAACTGCACAGCATTTTTGGCTTTGAGCCGAAAATGAAAAGGTGCGTGCGCGATCCGCGTCAAGCCCTTGAGCATTGCATAAATGTGAGTGCGTCATGCAGACCAATCCTCACATTTACGCGATGCTCAAGGGGCCCTTTCGCTTCAAAAACGTCATGCAAAAAGGGCCATACACATCCCTGGCCAAAAGGCACTTAGGCATTTAGATGGTCTGTTGACCAAGGTTCTTCAGAAAGCTTGGTCAAACTACCCACTTTTATTTTAAAGACTAACATATTTACCCAGCATTGCCTGGAGTTTTTATTTTCCTCTTAAGAACTCACCAAACTGTCTTCTCCATTTCCTGTAACTTTGCTCCATATTTCCCAATGCAATCTATATTCAGAGTTATTCACATACACAGTTTGGGTTCCTGAGGGAGTATACTATCCTCCTCCTTGCTGCTAGGCCTCATCTCCATAGCAACTGGCCTATTTCTGTACCTGTAAATTTTCCCCATATTCCTCAATCCAATCTGTATTTGTAGTTGTTAACGTACAGAGGTTGGGTTCCTGCGGGAATATACTGTCCTCCTCCTTGCTGGTAGACATGTTCTCCATAGCAACCGGCCTATTCCAGTACCTGTAACTTTTCCCCATAGTGCCAAATCCAATCTATGTTGTCTGGTGACTGGCTTTTTTCTTTCTTTCTGTTGAGTTTATGCAATGGTTTTACATTTTTCTGGAAGCATTTTTTGTTTTAAATTTCAACTTTAAGATTCCTCACATACGGCACCCATAAAATCTAGTGTATAAGGTGAGAAGACCTTTTCTACACTACACTGTTCTAGTGCTATTATTCCACTTTCAGCATCCTGGGGCATTCTGGGGTTTGTAGTTTACTGAGGCCAAAGAGCTCTCTGGCTGAGAATTCTTAAATGCCCCTCCTTAAACTATAAATCCCAGGATTCCATAGGATGTTGAAAGTGGAATAATAGCACTATGATAGTGTAGTGTGGAAATGGGCTATGTTGTGTATGTCACTTTAATTTTTCTCACATATGCCTCCCAAACATTTTCAGGCATCTTTATTGATGGTAGGCCTCATCTCCACAGCAACCAGCCTGAGGCCCAAGAGCTCTCTGGCTGAGAATTCTAAAGGCCCCTCCACAAACTGCCGACCCCAGGACTCCATGGAATCTTCACAATCAGCCAAAAATACGAGTCTTCTCTCCTCACACAGCCAATCATATGCTGACGCAGACGAACAGACAAACGTGCAGGCAAACGTTGACTTTTATATAGTAGATGAGGCAGTTATGAGGCAGCACTTCATCTGGATAAGAGACTCCTTTCATCACCTGTCAGTTGATGTTTCCACCTATAGGCTGTGTCTGAAGTAAACAGAATTGAGGGCACCACATACCAGAAGTTGCTGCCACTTGGGCCAGAAACCAGATTAGGTGCATAGGGCCCTGCAAATGTTTTTCCCCCTCCTTTCTTCTCAGAAGAAAATTGTATAGTTTAAGCACATTGGGTGGGGAGAACATTTTCCCCCTCAATGCATGTTTATTGAAGAGCTGTGGAGGATTCCCAGTTCTCAGAATTCCCCAGTCAGAATGGCCAATGTAATGATAGTTGGTAGGGATCTGGGAACTGAAATCCAAAATCAGAACCTTTGTAAACTCTGGTTTATTGTAATGAGAAAAAAAACAGAAAATTACTGAAAGAGTAGTCCAGAATTTAATATTTGGAGTCATGACATATAATAGCTTCAGGAAAATGAGGATCCATGGTTTGACTTTTAGAAACTTCTTGCTATATGCTTGATAAGTGCAATGTCAGGACTCACTTAGGCCATTTCCACACTAGATTGTTATAGTACTATTATTCCACTTTCAGTCCTGGGGTTTGCAGTTGAAGGTGGGGCATTTAAAATTCTCAGCCAGAGAGCTCTTTGGCCTCAGTAAACAGCAAACCCCAGGATTCCATAGGATGTTGAAACTGGAATAATAGCACTATAACAGTCTAGTGCAGAAATGACCTCACTCCCACTAGTATCTGACAAAATCACTTCACCATGGTCAAAGTTGTCATAAGTATCAAAAGTGTATAGAACTGTCCTTAGTTTACTTGGTAAAGGAATGGAATCTCAATGAGAGGTTATACCAGCATGTTCCCACAAAGTATCTTACTAAGACAGTTTAATGCCACTAACATAGGCCATTTCCGCATGGGGCGAGGGAACCGCCCCGTGACACTACTCGCAGGACTTTTGGGCTCCCCGGTCCAGTCCACACTGCTCCGGAGCACCGTGTGGCCGCCGCTCCACACTCCTCCGGGAACATAAATGGTGGCTTCCAGTTGGTCAAGGGTCCAACTGCTGAAGCTCACCAGCCTAAAGCCTGCCCCTGGGTGCGAGCCTGCGAATCTGCATAAGGGAGCAGGCTCGCAGTGGCGCGCTCTGTGCTTTTGAAAGACCTGTTTTTAGCGGTCTTTCAAAAGCATGCTGGATGACTACTTGGGGTCGTTCCAGAGCGGGCTGGGGTGCGGATCTACGTTAAGTAGGTCCGACCCAGTCCACTCCCAGATGTAGATGTCCTCCCTGGAGGACGCTCTGCCCCATTTAAAAAACCCCGTGCAGAAATGGCAAGTTAGCCTGCCTAAAGAAGTCAAGGCTAGTAACAGCCACCTCTTTGGATGCAGCCCTGTGACTATTCCCTGGGAGTAAGCCATGCTGAGTAGGATGAATTGCTAACGTCTGAGAAACTACTCACAAGATTGCACTGCTCATGTAAAACAGCATGCACAGAAAGTTACTACTGAAACTCTGCTGTCACACAGGGATTCTTGTAGTTCAGCTTATCTGGAGAACATCTGAAGGAAAGTGGCTTTGGTCAACCACTCATCAGGCTCCTAGACACTTTCATCACTCATTATGACATCTTCAGTTTTTATCATTTCTGCAAAGCAAGAAACGAAACGTTTCAAAGAAACACTATTCAGAGTGATGACCTCATGCAGTATCGCCCTGCTTGCCTGTTCGCTTGCTATTGCTGATTTCAGCAACTGTGCCTCTGGTGCTGTTTCCTCTAAAGGGATGGCTAACATAACAGCTTTTTAAAAATCTCTGCTTCTTTTTTTCCTTTCCTTTTCTTCTATTTTTAACATTGAGACCATGACCTTAGTTCCAGACCACCAGCCAAGAAATGCTTGATCCACAGCTTAAAAAAAAAGTACTTTAAAAAAGGTACAAAACAATCTAAGTGACGAGGCTGCACATTCCTTGTAACTCTAAAAGTAACTAAAAGCAACTAATCCTCTTGCAGTTATACCTCAAAGGGAGTTCAGTTAATGTTACATTACAATTATAATGGAACCTGGTCGTGCCTCATTGCAAAAAGGCAGGCATACTGGCTGCATCTCCTGGCACAAGTGGGAATTTCTCAGCTTCTCTTCTCCCCTACAACTTTTCATGCTGCCCCAAAATCTGCTTCACCAGATTTCCCTCCCTTCCAGAGCAAGTTTTAAGGGTACGAGGAAACTGCACAGAGGGTAGGGGAATTGCCCTGTCCCAGTTCTGTCATTAGAACTACAGGGAGAAATCACTGCTGGGATTTGTTGTTGTTTTTTGCCATAGAATTGACTTTGATTTATGGTGACCCTATGAATAAGAAATCTCGAAGATCCCTGATAATCAACTAACCTGCTCAGGTTATTTCTAGCTTTCCTTGATTCATGCTGGGCTACAATCAGAAAATAATGATGTAGAAGCTCCCCCATAAACATTCTGAACAATTGTACAACACTAGCCATACGGGCAAATGCCTCCCCTGCTCCCCAGGTTGCCAGGCCAGGACTATCTCAGGCCCTGAAACCTAGCGGCACCCCTATGGTGATGTTGGAGGGCAGATCCCAATGATTTCATGGGGGGTGGACCCCCATGAGGTCACATGGGACAGATCCAGCACATTATAGATTAAGCCCCAGTCATAGGCCCTTTTCGCATGGCATTTGCCATGCAAAAGGGCCCCTGGAGTGTGGCACGATTGCAAGGAGCAATCCACACAACACACTCGCAATTGCTCGATATTGCCGGGGCTGGCAGGCGCTGATTGCACACTATTTCATTTTCGGCTTTGAGCCGAATGGTGCACGATCGTGTATTGCTCCGTGGCCCCGTGCACACTTACCATCCGTGCGGAGCTCTGGAGCTGTGGTGCTTGTGCTTCCTGGGTGCAGTGCAGAAGGAAGAGGAAGGGCTCTCATGCTGCCTGCTCGCTAGAGGCTCTTGCGATCCCCGCACCCCAGCGCCGAGAAAAGAGAAGCTGTGGAAAGGGCCATAATTCACACTGAGAGAGAGAGTGTATACTCGCATTCTTCCCTGGTTCAAAAATAAAATAAGAATCTTAGCTAAAAGGTCCCTGGATCTGCTTTACACATGCACACACACCAACACCTCAGGCTGTAAGCATGGGGTGTGGTTGGAGTTGTATTCCAACCAGAGGGAAAAGACAGAGATTCAAGCCTAGGCACTAAGGAAGGAGGGGGAAGGAGGAATTGGCAGCTCAGCAGCATCCCAGGGCCAAAATCTGAGATCTCCTGTTGGTATTGCAGGTGGAAGGCACTAAGCACAATACTGTAAGCAGTTGCTCAGAGCATGTAGTTCAAATAAAATAAATGAAGCCTAACAAAACAGCATGCATTTGTCTGGTTGAAAAATACATTTTCCAAGCTCTGCTTCGAACAGAAAACATCTACAGTAGCATCTCCAAAGCAACTTGCAGCCACAAGGGACCCAGAACACACAAGGATTGATTGATAATTTTCAAAATGATGCACTTGTCCTGAGATTCCTTCCCTTCACCCTGAGAATGGAGGGGGCAGACCTGAGACTCAGGATTAGGCCTTGATATCTGGAAAGCTTATCTGTTACACATAAAGAACTAAGTATTACAGGGTTTTACAAATGGTGTGTTGTGACACATTAGTGTGTTGCCTGTAGTGTATTGGTGTGTTGCCTCCCCAGCTGAAAAAGACCCCCCCCCCAAGCCTGGCTCACTGCTCTTGCTCTTTCTAGGGCCTTTGCCTGGCAAGAACAATGGCAGTGGGCAAGGACTAGATGGGAGGGCCTGTCTTTCCCCCTGCTGCCCCTCTCGCTGGGGCATTCCTGGCATGGGTGGTGGCAGTGGGCCAGGATTTGGGGGACTACCTTTCCCCAACCTTGACATGCCTCTGGGTACCTCCAATTTGCTAGTAAAACTGAATTATTGTGTTGCAAAATGCTGCATGTTGAAAAAGTGTGTCACGAACATGAAAAGTTTGGAAAGCTCTGAAGTATTCAATTGTCCTTTCACCCATCTCAACTGCAGACTTCCTAAGGGCTTCAAGACTCAGACATGCGCTCTCTCTCTCGCTCTCTCTCTCTCTCTCTCTCTCTCTCTCTCTCCACACACACACACACACACAGACTCACAAAACACACAGAGAGAACAGGGGGAATTCTGTTTGGAAACAAGAGGAATGGCTAGGTGGTTAAGGAGAAACAGCCAAGAGACTGCTGCTACCTTCCAGCATCTGCCACCTCAGGTGTTTGCCTAACTCTGCCTTACAGTAGGGGCAATGCTATTGGAGGTTTGTTTTGGTTTTTGTTTGAAGTCACCAATGCGCCTATCAAGTGATCATTGGGTGGGCAGGGAAAGGGCAGATAGATAGTGCCCTAGTGTTTTCCCCTCTTCTAGTCTAGATATTTTGGTTCTTTCGGTTCTTTCCTACCTGTGGAAGTCCCATCCATTTTTTTTTTAATGAAGGTTGTCTTTTTGCTTCCTTTGGCCATTTATGCACAACACTGTTATAGTGCTATTATTCCACTTCCAACCTCCTGTGGAATTCTGGGGTTTGTAGTTTACTGAGGCCAACGAGTTCTCTGGCTGAGAATTTTAAATGCCCTTCCCTAAATGCAAACCCCAGGATTCCATAGGATGTTGAAAGTAGAAGAATAGCACGGTAATAGAGCTATAGTGGAATGCTAATACGTCTGAGAATAGGATAACCATGTGTGGATAGGGTGGGAAAGAATGGATTAATATCTATTCCTCTCTGTCTTGCCTCCTTTTATTTGTTTTCATTCTTAGTAAATACCAGTGCTACCCAGACCTCCAACCTGCGGTTGGGAAGTGTTAAAAGTGTTAGTGGTAAAAGAAACATGTACAGGAAATGGAAGAATGGTGAAATCACTAAAGAGGAATTCAAGCAAATAGCCAGGATATGTAGGGAGAAGGTCAGAAAAGCTAAAGCACAGAATGAACTCAGGCTTGCCAGTGAGATTAAAAACAACAAAAAGGGCTTTTTTAGATATGTCTGCAGCAAAAGGAAAAAAAGGAAATGATAGGGTTGCTACGTGGAGAAGATGGCCACTTACTTACAGGGGGAAGAGAAAGGCAGAACTACTCAATACCTTCTTTGCCTCAGTTTTCTCCCAAAAGATAGAAGTACTCAACCTGGGGGGTGGGGAGCAGGTGAGGAAGGGGAGGAAATGCAGCACAGAATAGGTAGAGAAGTAGTACAGGAATATCTGGCTAAACTAGATGAATTCAAGTCTCCAGAGCCAGATGAATTACATCCAAGGATATTAAAAGAACTGGCAGAAGTCATTTCTGAACTATAATAATAATAATAATAATAATAATAAAATTTATTTGTATCCCGCCTCTCCACATGGATCGAGGCGGCGAACAACATAAAATATATTATGCATTAAAAGACATTAAAAGACATTAAAAACATACCCAATCCTCCCCACCCACCAACCCACCTAAACCAACCCCTTAAAATACACAACAATTAAAATCCATCAATTACTGTTAGCAAGCAGCAAGGTGATGGAAATGCTAGTCTGGGATGGGAGGCGATGGAAATGCTAGTCTGGGAAGGCCTGTCAGAAGAGATCAGTCTTGACTGCTCTTTTAAAGCTGTCAAGACTGGTAATATGTCGGGGTCTCCTCCGCAGGCCATTCCATAGCTTGGGAGCGATAGAAGAAAAGGTCCTCTGGGTAATCACAGCCAACCTAGTTCTGACTGGCTGCAGTAAGTTCTTCCCAGAAGACCTTAATGTGCGGGGCGGATTATATGGGAGAAGGTGATCCCACAGGTAGGCTGGACCCAAGCCATAAAGGGCTTTAAAGGTAATAACCAACACCTTGTACTGTGCCCAGAAACTAATAGGCAGCCAATGTAATGACTTCAGAATTGGTGTTATGTGGTCAGTTTTAGGTCTACCAGTGACCAACCTGGTTGCCATATTCTGAACTAATTGAAGTTTCTGGACTAAGCACATGGGTAGCCCTATGTAGAGCGCATTGCAGAAGTCAAGCCGTGAAGTTACCAGTGCATGCACCACTGTTTTTAGGTGTTCCAACTCCAGGAAGGAGTGCAGCTGGTGTATCAGCCGAAGCTGATAGCAGGCACTCCTGGCTGCCACATCTATTTGAGCTGTCATCTGAAGTGGTGAGTCCAGGAGCACCCCCAAGCTGCGGACACAGTCTTTCAGGGGAAGTGTGACCCCATCTAGAACAGGTTGACAAACCTCCATACCTGGGCTAGAGCCCTTAACTACTCACAATAATCTTTGAGAACTCTTGGAGAACAGGAGAAGTCTCAGCAGACTGGAGTAGGGCAAATGTCATCCCCATCTTCAAGAAGGGGGGAAAAAAAGAGGACTCAAATAATTATTGCCTGGTCAGACTGACATCAATACATCAATACCAATACCAATAATGATCCTTGAGCAGATCATTAAACAGTCAGTTTGTAATTACTTAGAAAGCAATGCCATACTCACTAAAAGTCGACATGGATTTCTCAGAAATAAGTCATGCCAGACTAATGTTATCTCTTTTTATGATAAGAGTTACGAACTTGATAGATGAAAAGAATGCTGTGGACGTGGCATATCTTGATTTCAGCAAGGCCTTTGACAAAGTTCCCCATTACATTCTTGCAAAGAAGCTATTAAAATGCGGGCCAGACAGGGCCACTGTTAGGTGGATTTGTAATTGGTTGACCGACTGAACCCAAAGGGTGCTCAGCAATGGCTGCTTTTCATCCTGGAGAGAAGTGACTAGTGGAGTGCCACAGGGTTCTGTCCTGGGTCCAGTGCTGCTCAACATCTTCATCAATGACTTGGATGAAGGAGTAGAGGGCACGCTGATTAAATTTGCAGATGACACCAAATTGGGAAGGGTTGCTAATACCCCAGAGGACAGGATTAAAATTCAAAAGGACCTTGACAGATTACAGAGCTGGGCCAAAGCTAACAAAATTAATTTCAATAGACAGAAATGTAGGGTCCTACACTTGGGCAGAAAAAATGGAATGCACAAATATAGGATGGAGGACACATAGCTGGATAGCAGTACATGTGAAAGAGATCTAGGAGTCTTGGTAGATCATAAGGTGAACATGAGTCAGCAATGTGATGTGGCAGTCAAGAAAGCCAACATGATTCTTAGTTGCATCAGTAGGAGTATAGTTTCTAGATCGAGAGAGGTAATGGTACCGCTTTATTCTGCATTGGCTAGACCTCATTTGGAATACTGTGTCCAGTTCTGGGCATCTCAATTCAAGAAGGATATCAACAGACTGGAGTGTGTGCAGAGGAGGATGACCAAAATGGTGAAGGGTCTGGAAGCCATGGCCTCTGAGGAGAAGCTTAGGGAGCTGGGTATGTTTAGTCTGCAGAAGAGAAGGTTAAGAGGGTACATGATAGCCATGTTTAAATATTTGAAGGGATGTCATGTTGAGGATGGAGCAGGCTTGATTTCCACTGCTCCAGAGATTAGGACAAGGAGCAATGGATTCAAGCTGCAGGAAAGGAGATTCCACCTGAACCTCAGGAGGAACTTCCTGATGGTCAGAGCTGTCTGGCAGTGGAATATGCTGCCTCAGAGTGTGGTAGAATCTCCTTCTTTAAGTCACCTGTTGAATTACAGGAACTGTGTGAATGCCATAGAGTTTTCTTAGACAATGAATATTCAGAAGTGGTTTGTCATTACCTTTCTTTGATGTATGGTCTTCAGCACCTGGTGTGTCCTTGGTGATGCTCCATTCAGATATTAACAAGGATTGCTTCCAAAATCAGCCAAGAGCTGGTGCCTTTAGGCTTTGGACAAACTCTTTTGCTTATTTTCTTCCAGGTCTTTGGGTGTTCTTGAGACAAGAAAAATAGTGTTTTGTCTGTTTTTATTTTACTATACCTACCAGAGGAACTACTCCTGTTTCTACCAGAAGCTCACACAGCATTAGCCTGTTGCACTTGGCTGGCATACAAAAACCAAATATTCCTACAAGCCCAGCTTGTATGAAAGCATCCCTTTATTCTTCAGTTTCTATACCCTTAGTGGCTGCACACTTGCTTATCGTAATATTTGTATATACAATTTGTATTTGTTTCTACAGTCCGTAAATAGAGTTTTTATCTGAGTAAATGAGTGGGAAACACATGGCACAGAACTCACAGATGGGAACACTTGCTTGGCCTTTTTATTTCTGAGAAATGTATATACCTGATTATATTCTGGTATATTGGCACTCACTGGGTTTTCTATAAGGAGACCAGAATGTATTTAATACGTAGGGAGCTTAGTTACTTACCCAGAATTAGACTCTGTTATTAATGTGCCCTCTGTTTCCCCAAAGGCATTTGTGCTATTGAGCTGCACTTCTTAGCAGAGCTTGGGAAAAGTGACTGGACTACCACTCCCAGAATCCCTCAGACAGCATGATCCTGAGAGCTGTAGTAGAAAGGTAACCCCCAAAATTACATTTCCTGCACGATGTGAAGAGCCTCTGTGCACGGGGTGAGCAGCTGTGCTAACGTTGACCTCTGCCCCCCAAAGCAGCAATGACATTTCTTAGTCCAGATCACTTCCAGTTGCCATTTTCGGCTGATTTTTTTTTTTTTTTTACTCAAAAAGGGATCGAAGGGGGTAGTGGAATTGAAACTGCTATGCCATCACTTTAGCACCATTTTCAAGCATAATAATCACTCCTAATATGGGCCAGCTTAAAAAACATTATGGGAGGGGTCAGAGGGCTTGGGAGAATGCTAAAGAGCTTTGGGGTATGTTTGTTTGGGGTATGTTTGGAGCTTGTATTTTCTCCATCTCTGTTCTGTGTAGTGACTGGTATAAAATCCAAGAGGACCTGGATTCACCCTTTTACAAGCTTTAATACTGTGTGTGCGTACCTGCTTTCAAGTCACCTGTTGACTTACGGTAACCCCATGAATTTCATAGGATTATCTTAGGCAAGGAAAACTTAGAGATGGTTTTGCTAGTTCCTTCCTCTGAACTATAGCCTGCAGCACCTAGTATTAATTGATAGTCTCCTATCCAAGTGCTGGCTAGGCCTGCTCCTGCTTAGCTTACAAGATCACATAGGATCTGATGTCTTTAGGGTATTTAAGCTGCCGAGAACCCTGGAATAATCTAAAACTCTTGTTACCACACCCAACACCTCCACTTTGAGGGGTGTTGTTACCCTGATTTCTGGGGGTCCCGGGAGGGACACCTAAGTGCACTCCAAATATTACTAAGTTGGGGAAATTAGCAAGGAGCACAAACTAGCAATACGAAAGGCAGGGTAATGTAAATCTTTAACCCTATGTTTACGGGGTCAGGCCGCGACAAGAACTAGGCAAGTTGTTCAATTAAAAAGATTTTATTAAACTTTCCTTAATTAAGCAAACAACGACACACGCACTCACACACTCATCCAAGAACTATAGAAGCAGAAAGTGAGGAAAATTGATAGGAGTTTTCAGAGGGTTTCTGGGGTGATACTCCACCTGATCCTGCAGTCCAGTAAAAGAGAAGATAGAGATCGAGGCTTGGGTTCGTGGTTTCCCAGCACGCGGAGGCTAAGGGGAGGCTTGCTGAACAGAGCGGCAGCAGTTCGGGATGCAATGCACGAGCGTTCCGACAAGGAGCTCAAACTTGGGGTTTTTATAGAGAAGATGGTACCTGGAGGCTAGCCCTTTCCTGAGGAGAACAACAGGGTTTTTAGTGGGGACAAAGCCTCCGAAAGGTCAAAATTAGAATTGATGAGATTTGGCCAGCACTGCCAATTGTTAGAACAGTATGTAGATGAGGAGCACTTAGTGTTTGTATGGAGCAAGCAGTTCAGGGCTGAGAGCCCTTGCATTTGCTTAATGATCAGCTGTGTCTGGGGGGCACTACTGGCTGTGCGACAGATAGTTGTTTACTGGCCTAGACCTAGCATGCATAACTAAGGCCATGCGGCCGTGCCTGCCTACACAGGCTCTCCGTGACCCTTTCAGACACGTGGAGTTCATCTTATGGAGTGCCACATGGAAATATTAACCATAATCAATATGAAATTGTAGATCTTGGGCTTGGGCCAGATAACCGCAGTAACAGTGTTCTAATTTTCATAAATTAGATATATTTATGGCAATTCCTCTGTACTACCATCAAACTCTTGTTTGTTTTGATCTTCTGCTTCAGAATCAGTAAATATAACCCGTTCCATCCAAACTTTCTCTATCCAACCTTTCTCATCTTTCTCTTCAATAGCCTTACATGGTTCATGAGGTTGCATGATTTCTTGTGTGCATCTATTAATTTCCAGTCAAATACTCTGTTTAACTTTTAACTGGAGCCATCTCTGCAGCTAGTACTGGCACACACAATTGCAAAGATCCTGCTGTTACCCTCATCTTGCAAGCTTCCTTTAAGCTAATAATTTCCAAATCCTAAGAAGATGCTGGCACTTCTGATGGACTTCAAAGTCCCCCACCTTTCAGGGGAATACTATCATACTCAAATCTAGAACCAAGAAACAAAAGATCCTAGAGGCAATTGTACTTAGTAAAATGCCTGAAAGATTTATGCTCAAATAATTAGGCATACATACATGCATACTAGTTTAACTTGATCTCTGTCAATAACACAGAATGGGCTAGGTTTGCAATGATTATAGCACTGAAATTTTCTGTAAATTGCTTTGTGGAAGAAAAATACAGATTTATCATTTATCATTTACATTTATACCCACCTTTCTTCCAGTTACTTTAGGGCAGCATGCTTGGTTCTCTGACTTCTCACTTTACCTTCACAACGGTCTTGTGAGGTAGATCAAATGGAGAGTGGCTTAGGGTCATTCAGTAAGTTTCATGCTCTGTTGGGACTTGAAACTGGATATTCCAAACTCTGCACTCCAACCACATTTTTATTTTACATCAAGTAAACTCAGTTCAAAATCAAATTTGTAACACACTTCACAATTTCACTTCCTAACTATCTGTCTTATGGTTTATTAGAACAGGTTTCTGGTTGTTCCTCATTGTAGTTTTGTAGTGCAACTAAAATTAATGAGATTTTAATATAGCTATACAAACACAACCTATGTTTAATTTATCTCAACACTGGTAATACTTAAAAGATTTATGATGAAATTCATCAATCTATTTATTAAGTTTCCCCTTTCTATTGGAAAATTCCAGCTGAATTGAATTTAATTAGTTACCTTCTATCACTGAGAAATAGCAAATTAAGAAACAACCCTGACAATATATTCTGGGGCTATTTCACATATTCAGTGTCAGAACATGTTCGCTTTGACAAACCAAGCAGAACCTGAACGACGAAAAAGAACAGTTATGTTTCAGCTAGTCCTCAGTGGCAGCATGGAATTAAAAAAAAACAACTCCATGATAAACACATACCGGTAAATATTTTAGTTGGGGAAATACCAGCGAAGAAGATGGGAAAATCCCTCAAGTGGCACCTGGAGAAGGGGAATTCAAAATCAGACCAGTTTCTGTGTTTGTGTCACCCACTTTTCCCTTACTGGTTGGAAAATTGTGCACATGTGTTGTGCAAGGGACAGGGTGCAGAGAAGATTATTTAATTTTTCTTCGAACTTGGACATCCATCAGTAGGTTGAAAGAAAACACTGCACCTACTTTTATCTGTGAGTGCATAGTTTTGTGCTCCATTGTATGCTGTGTGGTTAGTCCCATTCGTTTCATTAAGGGTAGATGAAAACCCCTTATTCAGAAGTCATTAACCCTTCTTATTGCCAAATCAAAATGGGAGTGCAGGTTCCCCATATACACTGATTCTGCTCTGAAGTAACTGGAACAAGAGGGTGCAGAGGTTTTAAGAACTTATCTTATCACTACAGCCAAGAAAGCCCACATTGCATCATTCACAACACAGGGGTTATGGTGATTTAAAATTGGCTAACAAAGTCACCAGTGCTTCCTTGTCCTTGCTTACTATATATTGCCTGCTCTGTATTAATTTCTAAGTTAGCAATGGAGGCAGCAATAATTGTCAGTAGCATAGGGAACCCACCCAGGTCTCTGTTCAAACTATAAAAGAGCTGAAGCTATTTGTGGGATAGAATTCAGCACACACGATCATATCCTTAAAGTCTGGATGAAAATCTGAGCCCAGGACTTCGGACCACCCTTAAAGAGCAGATTTACTGCCTGCCTGACATGAAAGCCATCAGCTGTTACAGATTCTCTGACAGGTCTCCACACCCCCAGTGTAGGTTTTCTGTTTTTCTTTAAGCTGTGTTAGGTAAAAAAATGGCTTTTTCTTTTCTGGAGTGGTAAAAGCTAAACCTCCAGGAGTTTTGAATTAAGCATAGAGAGAATATCCACAAAAGCAACTCCTCCCCTCCGCACATTTGCCTTGGAGTAGATTTTGGCACAATGGGCTAGCAAGGAGCTCATTGTGCACCATCCAAAAGATTGCATACATCCATGTAGTCTTAAGCTATGAATATATAAAGAATTCTACCTTCTGTTTGCTGGTGTGATGGAGTATAGGCGGAGTGGTATCCAAAGTGGTAGAAAGCTGCCCAGCAGCAGGTTGCTAGGCAGCCAGAATGGTTATTCCAGAGGAAAACCTGGCCCCTTTGTTTAAAGCAGGGGTTCTCAACCTGTGGGTCGCGACCCATTTGGGGGTCGAACGACCCTTTCACAGGGGTCGCCTAAGACCATCGAAAAATATGTATTTCCGATGGTCTTAGGCTCCATTCCCTCCTCAGTTTTGGTGTGCAAGTATGAGCCACGCACTCGCGTCTTCCTGCCCCCTTTGGCGGGAGCGCATGCGGCCACAGCGTCGCCACAGCAGGAGTGGTGGTGCGCAAGCACGAGCCACGCGCTCACGTCCTCCTGCCCCCTGTTCAGAAAGGACTGAAATCGCTCCCCTTCTCTGCTACTGGGAGAACTTCCTGTCTAACGGGCCACCTTGGGGGGGCAGCGGCAGCACAGGGGGCAGGCCCCCCTCCTTGCCACGGCCCCTGCCCCACTCACCACAGAGAGGGGTGCTGCAGAAGGGCCGCAAGGCGGCGGTTTTCTAGGAGGGGGCTGCACCTGGTGCAAAAGACAAAGGCGCTGGGATTCCTCTCCCCCAGCCAGGGTTGACACTCTGGAAACTTTTCCCACACTGCCCCCCCAGCGGAAATGAGAACGAAGCAGAAGCAGAGCCCTGGGGGTTCTCAGAGTTTTTTCCTGGGGGAGGCACACGGCTCCTCTTTCCCTCGCCGCCTGCCCCCTTCCCCGTTCCTGGCTGGCAAGGTGGCCTTTGCCGTGGGGGGAGGCATTGTAAATAATAAATAAATAATTTTATGGTTGGGGGTCACCACAACATGAGGAACTGTATTAAAGGGTTGTGGCATTAGGAAGGTTGAGAACCACTGGTTTAAAGCAAAGCTTGGAGGCCTCAGAAAAAAATTCATAGGCACTGAATTGAGAGAGAGTCAGACTCCCAGAAGAAAGGGGTGACAGTCAGTTTTTCAGCCAGAGAGAGTTCTCACTCAACCAAGGGGGGGTGGTCAATAAGAGGGGGCATTTTTTCACAGAAAGCCTGGAGTGAATCTGGTCAGAGAGACTGACTTAGATTTAGGAAAAGAGCTTTCGGCAGAAAGGCTAGTCAGAGGCCTCTGTATGTGTGTGAGAGACCTGTGCTTTTATGCTGTTGTAAAGATATAAGGAACTCTTTCAATGAATTCTGAAGATCTGTTCAAGCTTGGACATACCTACAAAACGGATACTTTATTCTGTTAGATTATAGTATATTTTTATAAAATTTGGACTCAGCTGAATGATTCTCAGTAGCCACACTACCATAAATTCCAAAGGGGTTCTAAATAACAAAGGAAAGACATTACCCTTTATACATGAAGGTGCTATTTTTAAAGGAGGCTGTATGAAATGGCAAAGCACGATAGCAGACTGAGGGGAGGAGAAGCTGCTGTATCAGTCAGTGAGGAGAAAAAGCAGGCCTTGTCACACCTTGGCCATTTCTGCACTAGACTGTTATAGTCTATTATTCTACTTTCAACATCCTATGGAATCCTGGGGTTTGCAGTTTCGGGAGGAGCCGGCTGGCCCCTTCCAAAAATGCAAACCCCAGGATTCCATAGGATGTTGAAAGTGGAATAATAGCGCTATAACAGTCTAGTGTGGAAATGGCCCTTGTTACTCCTTGGAGTCGCTATAGGATTAGCCAATAATTGCTCCTTAATCTCCGTTTCTCAAATGGGTTCTGTGAAATTTTAGAAGCATACATCACCATGATTTAGCATAATTCAGTCACTTCTACAGGTGATTATGGTAAAAACCACTGATCTTAGATTTTGCAGTTATTGCCATAGCTCTGCAATTCTAACAGGATAGGTTTTTTAGAAAATGTGTGGTGAACATCTTCTGTAGAAGTAGTAGTAGTAGTAGTAGTAATAATAATAATAATAATATTTATTTGTATCCCGTCTCTCCACATGGATCGAGGCGGCGAACAGCATGAAATATATTATACATTAAAATACATTAAAAACATACCCAATTCTCCCCACCCACCAACCCAGCTAAAACCAACCCCCTAAAACACATGACAATTAACAATTAATTAACTATTAAAAAAACTATTAACTGTTAAAAAACTATTATTATCCACTGACCTGGAAATCTCTTGTTCTAAACTAATAATTGCAAGTCTATGGAGACTAGAAATGTAACAAATATCCAAGAAATTACTCATTCCCAATGAATCTGTGTTTCTTGATGCTGTGAAGAAATTGATGCCCCTACAAATATTCCCAACACAGATCTGAGAATAAAAGCGGAAGGGGTTTTTTCCTTACTGAAAACATTTGTTGTAATCCACAGGACTAAGACTGCCCAGATTCTAACAAACTCTGCACAGAGTCTAACCGCATGTTGAATACCTTCATAATGTGAACAAATGGTAGGCAGATTGCGTCACTAATGTTGAGCTAAAGTATGTGGAAAAAGTTTGGTGTACTTGGTGAAAAACCTGTATTTATATGGAATTTATCAGAAAAATACATCTGTAGTTTTGCAATGTGATTTTTTTACACATTTTTTCCTTTGACATCTTGCACAATATACTTGTTAAAGTGAATTTTTAAAAAATCTTCACTCTCTCAAACTATGCAGAGATGAAAAAATGAATCACTCAGTTTGGATCACTGTTAGGAACAAGGGGAAAAACATTTACCATCATAGTGGGAACAGATTGAGGAGAGGTTTTCTGGATCTGCTCAAAGCCATTCAGAGATCCAAAAACCACTACTGTATTTAGAGGAAGCCATTATAAAGCAAACTTTGTACAACTAGAAAGACAAATCCTTTTCCTGCATCTCCAGCAATATCTCCATTTAAACACATCTTACTCATTGAAAAAAACAGTGCGACTTTAGCCTAAAAATATTCTTTAATTAAAAATGCCTCAAAATCAAGAAACAGCATGGTATAGTGGTTTGGATTTTGGACTAGGAATCTGAAAAACTAGGGTCTGAATCCCTGCTCAACCATGGAAATCCACTGGGCAACCTTGGGCAAGTTACACTCTTTCACGCACACACTCACCCTTAGAGGAAGGCAATGACAAACCTCTTCTGAATAAATCTTGCCACAAAAATCCTAGGTGAGACTCAACCTGAACAACAACAAGTCACAAAATATGTCACAGTGCTTTGCTGAAAATTCAAGCAATGACCTGACCTAATGAACTGGGGGGAAAATGAAAGAAGTCAAACTATTCACATCCAGAACAGAAGAGACAAGTGCTGAGCACTCACCACTTCCAAAAATCTATCCTGGTGACAGCAACTACTTCTGCAAATGCAAAGAGCAGAGGAAAATTAACATCTACAGAATTTTCAAAGGGTCAGGTGTCCCCAGTTGGTGTGCTACAGAAGAACAAATAAGCCAGAAAGTTAGAATCTGGGTCCAGTTTAGGCATGGCCATTTTCTGCTTCACTTAGGAAACTCCAGACAGAATCATGTCCACCCTCTCCAAAAGTCAGGGGTAGATCCAACAAAAGTTTGCCAGTTAGGTTAATGGCATAATGCTGAGGGCAAAGTTTCTTTGTACCTGGAACGGCAGTAGACATTTTTTTAAAAAGTTCACATCAATCAAATATTGATGAAAACATAGGCCATTTCCACACTAGACTGTTATAGCACTATTATTCCACTTGCAACATCTTATGAAATCCTGGGGTTTGCAGTTTTGGGGAGGGCCAGCCAGCCCCTCCAGAAACTGCAAACCCCAGGATTCCATAGGATGTTGTAAGTGGAATAATAGTGCTATAACAGTCTAGTGAGGAAATGGCCATAATATAATTTTATGGAATACTTCACACTGTTGTTATGTACCTTCATTTTATGACAAGCCTGTTGTAGGGTTTTCTTGGAAAGATTTACTCAGAAGAGGTTAGCCATTGCCTTCCTTTGAGGCTGACAATGTGTGACTTGCCCAAACTCACCCAGTAGGTTTTCACGGCTGAACAAAGATTCAGTGCCTAGTCTCTTGGTGTCATAGTCCAACACTCAAACCATCTCTCAGTCTCACATATTGAATATTTGCAGATATTAACTTGAGACTACTTACAAACTAACATCTAAACCTGAAGTTAATATTTTCAAATATTCACCATTTACTGAAGTTTCAAGTTCCAATGTCAAAATGGCTAATTCTGAATTTTACATAAATTCACAGACTGAACATCTCTCTTGATGGTTTTAATTTGATGGTTTTAATTTGATGGTATCAAGTTATGAGATCTCAGCTGGTGTCAGCTGTCACAGTCTGCTCCTCAACCTCTAGCTGTGGCATCTCCTGAGGGGATGTGCCACAATGTGTGAGGCTTTACTTGTTCTGACTTTGGATAGCTTGACTCCTGGGACTGGAACTGTCCCCTTCTCTCCAGAAGAAAGATAACTGCAAAACAGCCTCTTGTTGTTATATCCGTGGTTGTTGAGATGGGAGAGGGTGGAGAAACAGTAATTTTTTATACCCTTGCAGTATAGTCTTTTAAATAAATGCTGTTATTTACATTTGTTTGCTTGCTTGCTTGTTCCATTTCCCTTTCCCTTTCTACAGCCAAAAGACCCAAGGCAGTTAAATCAAAATTTAGCTTAAAATGTACTATTACAAAAAGTGAAAAAACAATTAAGCATGAATTTAGTAAAAACACATAGTTGAAAAGAAATTACAATACATTTAAAATATGTTTTTAAAACATAAATGAAAATATTGTTGTTTTGTGTGCCCTCAAATTATTTCCAACTTATGGCAACCCCAAAGGGGAACCTATCATGGGGTTTTTTAGGCAAGATTTGTTCAGAGAGGGTTTTCCTTTTGCCTTCCTCCAAGGCTAAGAAAGTGCAATTTGCCCAAGGCTACCCAGTGGGAATTCCAACCCTGGTCTCTAGAGTTGTAATTGAACGCTCAAACCACTACGCCACACTGGCATACCAGATAAAAAACACAGCACACCACTTTCAACACTGCACTGCCATATGATTAAAATCTGTCAAAGGCCTGGCTAAATAAAAAGGTCTCAGCATGTTGGCAGAAGTGAGTTAACCGTGCCTTCCACAGAAAGTATTTCCACCACTTGGGAGCTACCATTGAGAAGGTTCTCTCCTGTGTTCTCACCAGCTGTGGCTGTGAAAGTGGTGGGACCAGGAGAAAGCTCACTCCCAAATAACTTCAAACATATGATATATAGAAAAACAATAAAAATCATTGTCATTCCTTTGTTTGTTATGTGGGGACAAATTCAACTACCAACCATACTCAAGAATGAGATCTATAAGATCCCCAGTTCTTATCTAATCTCTTTCTGGGTTGAATGGTTGAGAGGAAGATAGTGAGGGAATGATCTGTTATGATGCTGGCTAGCAGCAATGTGGACATAGGAGTCATTTCTTACCCATGGTGAGAGGAAATACAGGTATTCTAGTGGTCATCTTACTGCTTACTGTGGCTTGTGACAGATTTTTCTATCCTGTAGGTAGCTGGTTCTTTCCTCCTCCTCCTCCTCCTCCTCCTCCTCCTCCTCCTCTTCTTCTTCTGGATTTTAAAAATTGTTTTTTCTTTTGCATAAGACAAAAGTTGTTTATTTGCCATACGTTGTCATCAAACATCAAAGTGCACATCTGTATGATTTCCCTTAATTTTAATAGAATCTAAATGAATAAACTGAAAAACTATACTAGCGGTTTGCAGAAATAAAACCGAGAGGAAAGTTTTCCAAACTGATAATTTCAAATACACCATTTCACCGTTATCTGATTTCGGAGGGAGGCATTAGTCATCTTAACTGTTCTCATTAGTTCTCTTTGTTTTTTCTTTTTAAATTAATATTTATTATATATCAGGTACTATGTAACAAAACAAGGTGTAATTTAAGGCAAATAACACAACCTAGTGTACACATAGCCTGTTAATTAAGTGGGTTTTTTTTCCCCTTCATGTTAAGGCAGTCCTGGCGAAGCTCTCTGTATAAAAAGTTTATCAGAAATGTTGAACATGCTTCGGAAACTGAACTGCAGAAATTGTCTGCATGTGGCGGGGGTACATTCCATATGTTCTTGTTTGCAAAGTCAATACATTTATACCGTGTTTCAATAAATCTGTTAGTGGAGTGGTTCTTAATCTGGGGTCCCTGGAGCCCTCACAGGGGGGCTGCGAAGCCTTGCTGCTGAATACCAATAACAGCGACAGCAATAGGGCGTGCTTATGTGGGTGCCGAAACTACTCCCTCATTTGCAAACAAGGCCTGTGTAAGCAATACAAACAGGAAAAGCGAGTCCTGCAGTCAGGTTTACAATCTAAAAAGACCCTGGAATGACAAAAAAGTGGGGGGCGGATAGAGATCTGCAAATGCCCACGAGAGTGAGCCCCCACCAGAGAAACTTTTGAGGGGCAGCTGAGGGCAAAAGGGAGAAGGTGGCAATGCCACCACGGCAAGGAGGTCCAGCTTCTGTGTCTCCATGGCAATATTATCCCATGCACACCATGTTGAATCCCGTCCTCTCTGGCAAAAAGAATTTACTGTTTGTACCTCTTCTCCCTTAGTTACTTTGGAGACAAAGGGATACTGGGACAGTTTTAGCACTTGCACCCCTTACCCAGTGCCTTGTCCCTGAGGAAACGGACACAGCAGCAAGTGTGCGCACGCACTCGAATTTTCTTTTTCATTTTTCCTCTTTTATTATGAATCATGTGCTTAGTGTAGATTAATATATACTTTATTGCAATGTTTTTACAAGGAAATTTTTTTTAACAGCAATGCTTTTACAACCTATCCAATCCCTCTACCCCAACGGCTGACAAAGGATCCAGGCCCCATTTGGATCAAAAAGCTTTTTCAGAGATATGGAATATCATCTTAATCACATTTATCACATCTTCATACCCCGATTTTTCTTTCACTTTCTCAATCATTATTTTCCAGTTATCCCTCCACGATTCTTTATTACATTGACCACTATACTTTCATCTTCTTTCTCTAAGAAAGTCAAATAATATAGCTTCTTTGAGATATTTTATCAAATAAACCTCATTCCACATTGATTTCTTTTTCCACCCTAAAGCAATAACAGCATGAGCTGCTTTTAAAATGTGTTTTGTTACATAACTTTCATTCTTGTTTAAGCCTATTATCCGTAAGTTGAGGGTTAAACCACTTTCTTTACATGCACTCAAATTAAGACTCTGGAGACCTCGGTGTGAATCCCCACTTGGCCATGGAAAACCTCAGGCAAGTCACATTCTCTCAGCCTCAGAGAAAGGCAAAGGCAACAATCTTGCCAAGAGAACTCCCATGATAGAATCACCTTAGGGTTGCCATAAGTCAGTTTTCAAACATGACGGCCAGAACAAATCTCAGCCTGACAGTGGAATTTTGTTGTTGTTTGTGTGCCTTCAAGTCACTTCTGACTTATGGCAACCCTAAAGTGAACCTCTCATAGAGTTTTTGGGTGGGGCTTTTTTAGCAAAATTTATTCAGAGGGGGTTTGCCTTTGTCTTCCTCTGAGGCTGAGAGATTGTGACTTGCCCAAGGTCAGCCAGTATCTGAGCAAGGATTTGAATCCGAGTCTCCTAGTCACCATAAGTTGCAATGAAAATGGCTTATGATTTATGGTGCATGTAAATAGATAATGAGTACATATAATTCTGTTTTTTTGAGGAAAATGAAATATAAAAAGAATTAAAAAGAAGAAGGAAGTGTTTGATGATGAAAATTATTTATGACCTACATTTTTATGAAAATGTTTCATGATTATGAGTTATTAGAAGTAAATGTTATGAAGGGATTGAGCATATTTGATGATGAAAAATTTGTTAGTCATTGTTAATTGCTATTTTTTACTATTGCAAGAAGAGTAGTTAGAAAATAATTTTACTTTCTTTGTTGCTTTGATTAAAAGAATAAATGCCTACTATACAGAAAATTCTCATTTTAAGAATCACTAAATTTTAATATAGAATGAGTTATTAATAATTAATTTTTATGTAATTTTTAAGTATATGACTTTTATTAATTAAGCTAGAATTGGTAATAACAATATATTTAGATTTATTATTATCACATGTTTTATGTTTAAATTTCTTATGAAGACAATTAACAGGCCATAAATTTAGTTTATGGGTAAATGATTAGTTGCTACCATTGGATTACTGTTCACTGTTTGCTGCAGGGATGGGAACAATTTTTTAATTATATGTAGTTTAGTTTGATATTTGTACGGTTTTTTTGGTTTTGTTTCGTTTTTTTGTCAGTTTATCGGGTTGTTATTTTGTGGCTTGTTCTTTTTTTGTATTGTTTTGATATATGAAGTGTCATTGTATGTACTGTTACTTTGCCATTTTTCTTTGTTGTTTCTTTTTATCATTCAATTTTTAAAAATCTGAAGTTTTGGGGGGTTCCTGGCACCAAATTATATTTATAGAGAGGCCTTGGTAAAGAAAAGGTTAAGAATCACTGTGTTGGTGCCTTCTGGTCCTTTGGAGGCTCTGTAGGAGATTGAAAGTTTTTCCATTAACACAAATTTCCAAATTTGGTGCATTTGGAAAAAGGCTCTTTTAGCAATTTCCAGTTTTTTGAAATCTTCATGCATGCTGCATGTAATAGGTCAATGGCTGTTTATAAATATGAAGGCAAAGAATTCCAAATAGCAGTAACGGACTACCATAACTAATCAGAGTCTTCCTCACTACAGTAAAGACTTATTTGAATAATAATGATTTACATCTGTATCTATGAATAAGTACATAACATTTTATATAGATTAGTATCCTTTTCGAAAGAGGGAAAGGACAGAAGGCTCATTCCATAAACACTGTGTTGGACCCAGAAAATCCTATTAGTAACCCTACCAACTGCCTCTCCCTTTGCCTCAGGTTTTCGGAAATCACTGAGAGAAGCTCAGGAAAATACTTCTGGATAACAATTGATCAAAAACATCATGCAGAGGGTGTGTAAAGCATTACTGAGCATCATGTGACTTGATTGTGAGTCTCTTAATGGTGTGCTGTTTATAGTGTATTCTGCTGATTTTCATCTTTTGCTTTTAATGAATCTAGGTATTGTTTAATTCTTCAATTTTACATATGGTTCAATTGTATTTTAATAATAATTTTTGTTTTTACTTCTCTTTTTAAAACTCTTTTTAATTGTTTTTAAGTTTTATAAGCTGCTTTGTAAGGCCCACCAATGACACTGTCTTTCCTCAGTGATAAGTTTGCCTGTTCCTGTGAGGCAAGAGACTATGCTGATGGCAGCAGTGCTCCTGGGAGGGTCTCCCATTTCAGGCAGGCTTTTGCTGAGGAACCAGGCTAAATTTCCCAAAAAGCTACTGGGCAGCAGCAGGAGGTGGGGGAACTCTGGCAAAGGATCCCGCAGAGACAGTGGCTGCGGCACCATAGCTAATACTTGTCAGTACTGTGCAGAAGGAGGCACAGAAAGCCCCTATTTTACCGTGCAACCCCCATGATGAGACAATTCAAAATGAAACAATAGATAGTGCAAGAACATGACTCCAAGGTCAGATGGCACTTAACAAGCTACCAGGGTAGAGCCGAGGACAACTACGAGTAGCATGCTGTGTCTAATAACACAACTTGCAGTGGCAGAGCCTGGAGTGTGTGGAGGGGGGGCAGGAGGGGGGGCTATGGCACATGGTGTGTGGCCATGGTGTGTGGAGGCATGGCCATGGGGCCTGGGGGTGTGGCCACGGGGTGCAGGGGCATGGCTGCAGCACACAGGGGCATTGCCTTGGTATGCAGGAGTGTGGCCTCAACGTGCAGGGGCCCAGCTACAAGCCGGAACGCCCCAAAAACATTGCCACCTGGGGCGCAGAGCCTCCATGGCCCCCCGTCGCTATGTGAGTGACAACCGGATTCAAGCTGAAAGGACGTTCTGCTATTGACATGCTCAGAACTGAAATGAAAGTATGAAGCAGCACAACACATATTATAGGAACATGAAATGTGAGAAACATGAATCAGGAGAATCTAGACACAAAAAAACAAAAAATGGAACATGCAAACATTGTGATACTTGGGGTAAGTGAGTTAAAGTGGACAAGAATGGGACATTTTGAGTCAGTGCTTAATCAGAAAATGAAATGTTTGATTTCTTCAGTTTTGAGTATTTCCTGTGCTTTGAAGGAAGACCAGAGTAAGTCTTCAAGCGTTAAGTGTGGGAACAATCAACTTGTAGCCAGAGTGTGAGCTGCATTGCAGAGTGCTCTGAGAGCATTTATAGAATGATGGTGACTATCTGTGGGGCATGCAAGGACAATATCAAAATTTCTGGCCTGTGTGTGATGGAATTGTAAACGTACCTATGAATTTCTGGGCTAATTGAACCTCCAAGTAGCCAACAGTTGAGAATTCATCAATAAGCTACTAAATGTTACCAAGAAAGAATGCCTCTTTTCATGCATAAAGTTGTGGCTGTCCATTTCCTGGTGAGCAAAGATATACACACACACACACATTTATATACACACATACCAGTCAGCCTTCCACTTTTGTGGGGGTTAGGGGTACAAAACCCCAGTAAAAGTAGAAAAACTGCAAATAAAAATAAAAATCATGAATATTATTTTGTTGTAACCTGAGAACACTTCCCTTGGAATCTCTATGCCCTCTAGCATGATTCTATAGCCAGCTTCTGGTAGAAGTGGGCCATAGAGTCACTCTGGAAGACCTAACAATGTTTAGAGAAGTGTTCCCTCTAGGAAACTCTACATCCTCCAGCATGACTCTATGGTCCATTTCCTAGAAAGAACATATTTTTTCCATGGCAGGGGAAAATACAGTAAGAATTTTTTAATGAATTTAATTAATTAAACAAATGAATGAATAATAAAATCCACAAATGTTGAACCTGCAAAAATGAAGAGCCTACTGAATGTATTTTTATTAAATATTTTTTGATAGAAACAAATAGAGAAACAAAGAAAAACATAAAAAAACAACAAACAAAAAGAAAAAAGAAAAAAAGGACAATTAACACTGACTTCCACTTTCCTAATAATGGTTATACATTTTCCTATATCAATTGACTTCTCCAATTATATGCTATTCAAACACTTCTTTAAGTTAGGCAAACTTAATAATTATCAAACCCTACAGTTAACTTGTTATTCTCACTATTCTGCCAAAATACAACCAAAGGTTCCTAGTCTTTCAAAAATGACCCCAATGATTTTTCCTTAATCAGTGTTGAAAGTTTGTCTATTTTAGCTCGATCAGTCAATTTCAACAGTCAATCTTCCTTTGTAAGAATTGCAGTACTTTTCCATTACCATGCATACTTCTTGCTCCCACGGTCATGTATCACAATTATCTTTCATATCTCTTCTCCATCTGGTCATCCAACAATCCCAACAAATACAGTTCAGGTGTCAACTGCATATTGACCTTCAGTATCTTCTGAGTCAAGCTATGCATTTGTCTCCAAAAATTTTTTAGCCTTCTCACAGGTCTCCCACATAAGATAGAATGTTCCAACAGGTTAACAAAGATGTTGAAATCACTTTCAGTGACCACTGCTTCTCTCTGAAAGGTTCCAATCTCTAACAGTGAGTGCATGTTGATAAAAAGTGTGAGAATAAATGGAGGCAAATGTGTGTTACACTCTATCCACCATCTCTTTGCAGAGGCAAATCTATAATTAGGCCCAAATGTATTTTTTACCATGAAGGATAAACGATGCTGCAATTGGAATAGCCACATCTGAGGGTTTTGATGTTTTTCAGGCTGTAAATTTTTGCATAAAGTATTTATGCTTAAAACTTTCAGGATAGATACATACATACACACACACAGACACACACACAATCTTCTCCAAAGCACAATGTTGGCACATGTCTTTTGATTAAATAAATTACCCACTTTCTTTTAATATTGGAACATGAACCCTCAATGTTAAGTGAAAAATCTGCCATGTGAGGAATGCAGCACATTTTAAATTTCTTTCTTTCTTATAAACTGCCCTCTGTGTAGCAATGGCCACATACACAATAAAAACTATAAATTTATCTTAATCTCACGGTCTGGTAAAAAAAAAAATACAACACAGAGCTAACCAAATAACAATTCATAACTCTTTATTACAAACTAATGTGTATGAGCTCAAGGAAGGATACAAGGGACATCAAATAAAAAAATACAAATCACAGATCATAATAAATTGTTCAAACATTCAAAAATTGGATTTAGCTCAGCATTAATATCACAATTGACACTCCCTGAATTTATTGGATATTTTGTTACAGTACTTCATTCCACAATAAGAAACTGGACTCTGCTATCCCAATTCATTTGGTTCTAGGTAGTATCTGAGCAGCCTGTTATTTTCACCTTTCACTAATTTGTTAATGTGCCTTGGTATGGACTTCATTAATGGACTACAGTTAGTAATGCAGTTACCTCATAGTAACCTCTGCTATGGCTGTTTATCTCTTCTCTCTATGGGCCATATGATTAATGGTAAAATATGTTTTAATTTTTTTGCGAATTTAATTTTTCTATGAATGACCTAAGTCTTTTTTTAAGACATCTCCTCTTGTTCTCTTATTTGCACTGTTTCATAGGCTTCAGATAAATTTTTATTCAAAATTGATAGATACCAAATCTACTACCACACACATACTGAACAAATTCTTGAAGAGCTTTATCTATTTCTACAATCTCTTTCACTTTAAAATAATCTTCCTCCAGCTGAGTATGTCCATTTTTCCATTTAAAAAAAAGTGTTGATTTATTTCTCTTTAAATATTCTACGATAAAAATAGCATAACTGTGTGGAATAATCTTCTCTTCTTGAGTGCTGGAATAGGACTCCTAGATTTACTATAAGTTAATAGAAATTTCCCTCTCTTGTAAATTTCCTGATGTTTTTCAATTGAAATCATGTCTATAGATATCACCAGTATATAGAACAATAAACATGAAAATTACTTGGCCTGAAACTTTGAATCATAGAATCATAGAAATGTAGAGCTGGAAGAGACCACACAGGCCATCCAGTCCAACCCTCTGTCATGCAGGAACACCCTCAAAGCAATCCCGACAGATGGCCATCCAGCCTCTGCTTAAAAACCTCCAAGGAAGGAGACTCCACTACACTCCGAGGCAGCAGATTCCATTGCCAGACAGCCCTGACTGTCAGGAAGTTCTTCCTGAGGTTCAGGTGGAATCTCCTTTCCTTCAGCTTGAACCCATTGCTCCTTGTCCTGGTCTCTGGAGCAGCAGAAAACAAGTCCTCTCCTTCCTCTACATGGCATCCCTTCAAATATTTAAACATGGCTATCATGTACCCTCTTAACCTTCTCTTCTGCAGACTAAACATACCCAGCTCTCTAAGTCTGTCCTCATAGGGCATGGCTTCCAGGCCTCTCACCATTTTGGTTGCCCTCCTCTGGACTTGCTCCAGCTTGTCAATATCCTTCTTGAATTGGGGTGCCCAGAACTGGACACAGTATTCAAGATGGGGTCTAACCAAAGCAGAGTAGAGTGGTACCAGTACCTCCCTCAATCTAGACACCATACTCCTATTGATGCAGCCAAGAATTGCATTGGCTTTCTTGGCTGCCGCATCACACTGCTGACTCATGTTCAGCTTGTGGTCTATAAAGACTCCTAGATCCCTTTCACACGTACTGCTATCCAGCCATGTGTCCCCCATCCTATATTTCTGTATTCCATTTTTTCTACCTAAGTTTAGGACCTTACACTTCTCTCTGTTGAATTTCATTTTGGTAGCCTCGGCCCAGCTCTCCAATCTATCCAAGTCATTTTGAATTTTGATCCTGTCCTCTGGCATATTAGCAACCCCTCCCAATTTGGTATCATCTGCAAATTTGATGAGCATGCCCTCTATTCCTTCATCCAAGTCGTTGATAAAAATATTGAACAGCACTGGGCCCAGGAGAGAACCCTGTGGCACCCCACTAGTCACTTCTCTCCAGGATGAAAAGCAGCCATTCATGATCACCCTTTGGGTTCGGTCGGTAAACCAATTACAAATCCAACTAACAGTAGCCCTGTCCAGCCCACATTTTACTAGCTTCATTGCAAGAATGTCATGGGGAACTTTGTCAAAGGCCTTACTGAAATTGAGATATGCTACATCCACAGCATTCCCTTCATCTATCAAGCTGGTAATTCTATCATAAAAAGAGATAAGATTAGTCTGGCATGACTTATTTTTGAGAAATCCATGTTGACTTCTCGTGATTACCGCGTTGCTTTCTAAATGATTAGAAACTGACTGCTTAATGATCTGCTCCAGGATCTTTCCGGGTACTGATGTCAGGCTGACTGGGCGATAATTATTTGGGTCCTGAAGCTGAAGGACAATTTTTTTCCCAGTTGAGGGATACACAGTTATTACTATTTTGGTTTCTATTCAGCACTAAACTGTTTGCGACCAATGGCTTATTTTGTGAATGTTAATAGAACTTTTTCACACCCATATCCTTCTTTTTGAACAATGTTATACAAACTGTCTTATTTTAGCTGATATTTGCCATTGTTTTTGCCCTGGCCCAGTATATTTTTAGCTATAATGTTTATTCAGTTACTGTGTTACTAGTTAGTTATATTATTTTTATTACTATAAATTTTGCCCCATATTTTCTCTTCTGGACATCTATGACTCTGTACAGTTGCCTGCATTATTTCATTTTCTAAAGGGGGAAATCTATTAATAGTAAATAGCTCAAGGCAACTTTGGGCGTTGATGAAATAAATAAAGCTCTCCTTTAAAAACTGCTTTGTTTTAATTTGAGCTAGGAGATTAGCTCTAAGTATTGCTTGGCCATGGAAATCCAATGGGAGATCTCGAGCACATCACTCTCAACCCCAGAAAATCACACGATAGGTTCACGTTGGTGTCACCATAAGACGGAAATGACTGGAAGCCACGCAACAACAATTGCATTAATAGTCTGTTAATCAGTCAAACACGGTCCTGCCAATAACAAATGTCTCTGATAACAGCAGTGATAAAAACAGGGTAACAATCTGATATTCGAGATTTCGCAGCCTACATCAAAGTTTTAATGCAATATTAGATATTTACAAGTAACAACACCAGAGCATCTGATGTTTAGAACTAGCTATCCTGAAGAGCACCCCCACCTACACCCACAACTACCCTTGAAGCATTAAAAGAGTGTCCACAGTTTCAAGAGAGGAAAAATTAGTACTCTTACACTATATTGCAGACGACGAGGTTACCAGCTGTGAATATTCCTCCAAATTATAAGTGGGTTATTCTGTGTCTCACAGTTCTGTGCCTGTAGATGTTGTCTATCCAAATAGCTTCAGCTCAGTTCAACAGCAGAGTAAATTTCAGTTCAATGGTTTCAATTTAACAACAAAGTAAAGAACTCGCATCAGAGGAGTAGCTGTGGATTGTATTTCAAAGCAAATAGTAAAACAGCAGTCACCACCAATCTTCACTGTTGAGCTCCAGACACTCCCTTGTGCCCTTTATCAGATCCTCTTGTTTATAACAATGTGTTGAGCCACTGGTAAACTACTTTCTCTGTAGCATGGAAGTTACATTTACAGTCAGCTTGTTGCTACTTTCTGACAATCCGTGGAATTTCTGAGATCTTCATTACTGATAAGGTTCACTGGGCTTCAGGCAAAGTAAAACAAAACATAACAAAATGTAACAAAAAAACCCAGATTTTTTTTTTTTTGTAACTTGAAAGTGCAACTGAATTATCAATTTATCGTTTGATAAATACAGCTCAAATGATAAACTTCAAGCCCAAATAATAAAACTGGATAAATCAGATTACTTACAAATAGGAGGAGGAGGGGAGAGGAGAAGTAAAATCAAGCCTAAGTATTTTCTGAAGTTTGCAGGTTTAAAAAGGTAAAATAATAAAAGGCAAGGTGAAAACAAAAAAGCTAAGGGGAGCTAAAACACAGCTGAAGGCACTCCTCTATCCAAGAACTGGAAGATTCAGAAAGATCAGAACTCTTGTCTGAAGATAATTTGCTTTCTTGTGATTAATCATGTGAGAGAACATTGGAGATGGAGGAAATAATAGAAAGTATGGCAAACGGCAGTGAAACTGAATCTGACTGGGATTTATTTGCCTCCAAAGCCTGCAAGGAGCATTAGAGGGCTTGCTGAGATACCATAGCCAAAATAATGGGATTAGAAATGGGATTGCGGTAGGTCTTTGGGCAGGCACAGTCTTCGTATGGTTGATGTACAATTACCACAAGAAGGAAGCAGCAGGATAAATTTTCAATGGTATAGAAATTAGCACAGTAACCTGTTAGTATTGATGATAATGGGATCTTCCAAATTGGTCTGTAGAAAAGTAAACTCTTGCAATAAAACTCCTTTGCTTTTGCAGGTTGTTATTGCGTACAAGTCCGCATGTTCTATGTCTGTGCTGTTTTATGTTCTTTTCCAGGGGTCTGTTGTAACGATTTCTAGGATCTGCTCTAAGACTAAGACTCTTGTAAAGTTTTTTTCTTTCCTTACTTTCTTAGTTTGTGGAAGCAGTCCTGTGGTTTGATGGGTAATTTTACAGCTCTCTTGACTTTTTATTTTTATTTTTCCCTTAGAAGTATCATACTATAATGAAAAGGGGCCATTTCATTGATCTACTGATGCATACCTCAGTGCAATTATTTGCAAGTTGTTTCCAAGCTGTCTTCACACCTAATGGCTTCTGCTGGGAACAGGTGAGGTGGTGAGGTGAGAAACCTGTGTGCTTAATGTAAAAGGCTTTGGGGGTTTCCTCTGGCCTATAATCTGGAGGTTTTGCATTCATGACATTTCCATCTAATTTTCAGCTTTTGGAGAGCAGTAAACAAAAATTAACTGTTCCAATGGGATGGGAGAATTGTTTCCCAGTCTGAAGTATGAAAGTAAAATTTTGGTAAGAATTATATTTCCAGGCTAATGCACCAGTGACATACAGCATCATAGCCTTCCACCATGCTCAGGAAGGTCGTGTTCATTTCTTTGAGGGACTGTGCTTGAGATCATTCCAGTGGATTGTGCTCAATAGAAATTTGTGGGAAGTGGGAGTCATTTCGATGTTTCACTTAGGCAGCAATCCTTCATGAGCTGATCGTAAGAAGAAATTTCCCTATTCTCTAGTGAGGTATACACAATAAATGAAAATTTTCTGTAATTTTTTTTGTTCTGAGGTTTGGGGCAACCCCAGGTTCTGGGAAACATATTCTAGTAAAAATAGCACTAACAAATGGAGCTTCTTCACAGTATCCTTACTAACCCTGTCTGTCTAGCAGGAAATCTGTCTGTCTAGTCTGAAAGCACAAACTGCTGCACCATAATTTTAACTGTAGCTGAGTAGCTTGTCTCATTTGTAGAACAGAGGCAACCTTTTGGTCTTGGACTTGTGCCTCTGATATTAAACCTGGCGGTGTCGTAGTACCTCCTGAACTTCTGAAGTGCAGATGTTGATCACAATAATACCCATAGGAATACTCTCAGAAGTAATTTCATGAAAATCACTGTGTTGAACTAGCTTTAGCCATTTTTAATCTTGAACATGAAGCAGGTCTTCATTTAAACCAACTGGCTTTAGTTACAAATATTGTGAGAAGGCACATGTTACTGCGGTCTAGGCCTACCCGGAGATAGCACTCGATATCACTTTGATATCAAACCATTCGCCTTTCCTCTGCCACCCCGCTCCACGTGTTTGTGAGGCCACCAGACAAGCACGTAAACAGGCGCAGCCGATAATTGCTGGACATTCCATTCTCCACCCAAGCAGGCCAGATAAAGCTGGTTCGTCGCTTCAGGGACCTCTCCGGCAAACACCTCACTGCTTATGCGCAATACTAACAAAGGCTCCCTGCCCCGAGCAGGCAGCCTGACAAAGCTGTACTAAGCGCTCCGCATTTGCATACTGGCTACACTATTGTTAATTCAGCTCTAAGTCAATCATGCTAAATTCTGACTTTTCTAAGGCTTTGTCCCTCGCCCAAATCGCATTGAGTAAGGTATGGCCTGCAGTCACAATTCACCCTATAAAAACCCCTGATTCCGAGACCATCCTCGGATCGCTCCCGAGTTCCAGACCGCCTTGCTGCCGCTTTGTTTGGCGAACCATCCCCTCAGTCCCATGTACTGAGACTCCATACCAACGAACACAATCTTCAGACCTCTCCAGGACTACTAGACAGGTGTGATATCACCCATTTCCCTCTAAAAATCCCTACTCTAAGTCAATCCCGGATTCCTTAGCTATCTGTGTGACTGTGGCATCCTTAACATTTGTCTGTACTTAATAAACATCAATTTTATTACTTTAACCCGTTTGACTGCTTGACTGACCTGACCCCATAGACGCTGGGTTGCAAGATCCTGCTAAGTTACCCTGCCTCTCACTAGCTTTGGTGAGTGCTCGAGCTAATTTTCCCCAAAGTTGTGTTGTTGTTTGGTTATTTAGGTGTCCCTCCCAGGACCCCCAGAAATCAGGGTAACACACATATCATTAGACCAGCCTGTTAGAGCCCATTGTGTGGAAGATTTTACTCTGCTTTGTTTTCTCCCTCTTTCTTCAGTCCATTGCTTATTGTCCTGTTCTTTGTATGAAGCTGTGCAAAATAGACTTCAGCTAGACTTCCCCCCAAATGTTAGACATTCACTCAAGGAAGTTGATATTGGAATTGACCAAGATTGGGTCCTAAATTGAGAGAGAGATTAGGTCAGAAGTGTGAGATTTCATGTTTTGGTTGGGCACACGCAAAGGTGGGAACAGGCTCATTATTCATGAAACATTAGGACAAAATAGTAACTACATGTTTCACCCCATAACTGTTTCCACAAATGCCAGAGACTTGCTTCCTTTTAAAACAAAAAGTTTAATTTATCAGACAATGGAATCCTGTAGCAATGACTTAATTAAGTAACCTCTCCCGGCCTGACCCCCCCACACACACAAAAACTGACAGAAACACTGCAGTCACCAGCAGAATGGATCTCCTTCTCCCCATGCAGCTGATGCCCAGTAAACTAGGTCTGGGAGGGAGTTGCAACCATGGCAACAGTGTCACAATCATGACAAAGTGACAATTGTGAGTACAAAACACAAATGGGCAGATCTAGGTAAATGATTCATATTCATGGGCACTACTTAGTAGACAGGATTGTGATGCTGTTGGCATAATTTTAACTCCCTCAAAATCTATTTATGAGGCATCAACTGCATGGGAGGAGGAGATCCATTCTACCTGTAATTGGAACACTGGTGAATGATGTTTCTGTCATGTTGGATGGGGGGAGATAGGTCAGGCCAAGAGATGTTAGGATACAGGATTCCAGCCAGTGTGTGCTACATAATAATGTTACCTCTAACATGTTACCTCCATTGCGAACACTGTTGCTATTTTTAACAAGTAATATAACTAAGTGTAATGGGTAGTTTTTAGGGTTGTGAGTAATCTTTGGAGTAATATTTTGCAGGGCCGTCACTAATATTGTGAGTAATATTTAGAGTAATATTTTATTGTTGAAAGTAATATTGTGAGTAATATTTACTCATTGTACCTAAAATGCTCTATTTTTATTTTAAAAAGAGTAACTAAAAAGCAATCTACTCTTTCATAGCAAGTTGGGGTTTTTTTTTGTTTTTTTATTTTTATTTTAAAAAGAGTAACTAAAAAGCAATCTGCTCTTCTTTCATAGCAAATTGTTTTTAACAAACAACACTTAATGCCTAACATATTTCTTTTTAAAAATGGTGTTCCAAGCTTGGATCATGTTGTTAATCTTCCAGTTTAGAATGATAAGATTCATGGGAAAAGTACTTTTGCAAAGCCCATAGCTCCACAGTGGAACATATGTATGTAAGAGTGCCAAGTTTGCCGGTGACACTAATTTATTTAGATCAGAACAAAAATGGATTGTGAAAAGCTCCAAAAGGATTTTTTCAGACTCAGAGGGTAGACATTAAAATGGCGTGTAAGCAAGTGTAACATGATGAACAAACTTCCAAACGTTGTACACTGATGGAAACTGTGAACAAGAAAGAGATCTTGAAGTACTGATACATAGTTCAATGAACACATCAATCCAATGTTTGGGTGGCATAAAAAGGAGAATTCCGTGTTGGGCATAATTAAAAATGGAATTGAAAATAACAATGCCTATATCATACTGTCCTTATAGAGACCTATGGCATAATTTGTACAGTTCTGGTCACTGCCCCTAAAGGATGTTGTTGTTGTGTGTCGTTGTTATTATGTGTCTTCGGGTTGTTTCTGACTTACAGCGACCCTCAGGGGAACCTATCATTGGTTTTTCTGTGGCTGAGAATTTGTGATGTGCTCATAGTTACTCAGTGAGTTTCCATGACCAAGTCATACAGTCATAGTGTTATAGAATCATAGGGTTGGAAGAGACCCCAGGGGCCATCCAGTGCAACCCCCTGCCATGCAGGAACACACATCAAAGCACCCCCAACAGATGGCCATCCAGCCTCTCCTTAAAAACCTCCAAAGAAGGAAACTTCACCACACTCCCAGGTAGCATATTCCACTGCCAGACAGCTCTGACCGTCAGGAAGTTCTTCCTGAGGTTCAGATGGAATCTCCTTTCCTGCAGCTTGAATCCATTGCTCCTTGTCCTAGTCTCTGGAGCAGCAGAAAACAAGCCTGCTCCCTCCACGACATGACATCCCTTCAAATACAATCATCCCTCCACATTTGCTAGTGTTAGCCACAGGACCCCCATAAAAGTAAAAAAAAAAAAAACATGAATAACTCTAGGTCCTCCCAAACCATATTTAACACACAAAAAAGGATGATCGCCATATTCAACCCACCATGGATTCCTTTGAGGCATCAGGGTTCCCTCACAGGGCAGAAGTGTGTGGTTAGTGGGGCTTACTGCCACCACTGCTGCCCCACACCATTTTTAAGAGGGACTTACAAGCCTCATTCGCAGTTTCTCAGTCTCATGAGGCTTGCAGTCCCTATTAAAAATGGCATAGGGAGGCAACAGAGGTGACAGCACATAATCTGTGAATAATCAAATCTGCAAAAGTGAAACTCGCAAATGTGAAGGGATGACTGTATTTAAACATCATGATCATGTCCCCTCTTAACCTTCTCTTCTGCAGACTAAACATGCCACCTCCCTAAGCCGCTCCTCATAGGGCATGGCTTCCACACCCTTCACCATTTTGATCACCCTCTTCTGGACACGTTCTAGCTTGTCAAGGTCCTTTTTGAATTGAGGTGCCCAGAACTGGACACAGTATTCCAAATGAGGCCTAACCAATGCAGAATAGAGTGGTACCATTACCTCCCACGATCTAGACACCAAACTCCTATTGATGCAACCAAGAATCTTGTTGGCTTTCTTGGCTGCCACATCACACTGCTGACTCATGTTCAGCTTCTGGTCCACCAAGACTCCTAGATCCCTTTCACATGTACTGTTATCCAGCCATGTGTCCCCCATCCTATATTTGTGCATTTGTGGGGAATTGAGCCCTGGTCTCCAGAGTTGTGGTTCAACACTCAAACCATTACACCATGATGACTCTTACCTAAAGGCTATAGAGGTGGAACTGACATAGAACAGAAGAGAGGGTACAACCAGGTCTAATGGTTTGAAGTTATGTGAGAGTAGATTTCAACTGAACATCAGAAGGAACTTCTTGACTGAGCAGCTTGGAAATGGAACCAATTGCCTAAGAAGGTGATGAGGTCTCCTTTTCTGGACTGCTACCTTTTGGGAGTTACTCTAGCTGCAGAGCCTGCATTGAGCAAGGGGTTGGACTAGACATGAGGCTCCTTCTAATTTTGTATATTTTGTATATTTCCTCTGTGACTCCAACCTGAAGAAACAAGGCCAATTTGACTAGTAGAAAAGGTTGCAATATTTGGAGCTTTTTAGCTTGGAGGTAAAAGCAAATAAGAAGAGACATTGCTGTGTAAAATTATGCATGATGTGGAGAAAGAAGATATGAAAGGTTTTTTTCCCCCTGCTCCCTGAATACCAAAACTTGAGGTCATCCACAGAAATAAGATGGTGGGAGATCTAATGCAGAAAAAAGGAAGTAATTCTTCACACTGTACGTAAACTGTGGCCTTTTTCACACAGGGTGAGGGAATCGCCCCATGCCAGTACTCACTGGACCTGTGTGCTCCACCCGCGGGTCCAGGCTGGTCCGGAGCAGTCCATGGCTGCCGCTCTGCACTGCTCCAGGGACGAAAATGGTGGCTTCCGGTTGGTGGAGGCTTCACCAACCGGTGAAGCTCGCCAGCCTAAAGCTCGCCCCCAACAGATCTGCAGGCTCGCATTGGTGCAAGCCTGCAAATCTGCACCAGAGCACAGGAACAGAGTGTGTTACCACAGTTCTGTCATGCCAGTGATAGCACTAGATATCTCTTGATATCAAACTTATTTGGCCTTCATTTGACCTTTCTCTGCCACCCTGCTCCACATGTTTGCAAGGGCCACCAGACAAGCACCTAAACAGGCGTGGCCGTTAATAGTTGGACATTCCAATCCCCATTTAGACAGGCAGATTAATGCCTCTCTGTTGCTTCAGGGACCATCTTCTTGCAGACACACCTTGCTTAAGCGTGACTTTACACAAAGGCGCCCGGCCCTGAGCCGGCACTCTCTTTATGCTAAGCCATTTGCATACTGGCTATGCTATTGTCATCCAGCGCTAAGCTCATCATGTAAAACCTGACCTTTTCCAACGCTTTTGTCCCACTCCAAATTCCCTTTGTTCTCACCGAGCATGGCATGGCCTGTAGGCACAATCCACCCTATAAAAAGTCCCCAATTCCAAGTCCTCCTCGGATCACTTTCTTGGACTCCTCGGATCGCCCTGGACTTCCATCTAGCCTTGCTGCTGCTCTGTCCAGTGAAGTTGTCCCCTCAGCGAGCCGCGCTGAGCTTTCTTCCCTGCAACTCTCCGTTTTCTCCAGGACTATGAGAAAAGGTGTTGTATCACCCATTCCCCCTGAAAACTCTCATTTCTAATTTCTATTTAGCTGTGTGCTTGTGGGGTCTTTTCTGTTGTTTGTCCTTTAATAAAACTATTGTTTTTACTATTTTAAAACTTTGTCTAACTGCTCTTCTGACCTGATGCTGTATACATAGAGTTAAAGATCCCAGCTAAAGTTACCCTGCCTCTCGTTAGCTTAAGAGAGTGCTCGAGTTAATTTCCCCATCTTGCGTTTTATTTGGTTATTTGGGTGTCCCTCCCAGGACCCCCACCATACAGGGTAACAAGTGGCGCACTCCATGCTTTTGAAAGACCTGTTTTAAGCGGTCTTTCAAAAGCATGCTGAACAACCACTTTGGGTCGTTCTAGAGCAGGCTGAGGTCCAGAACTACACAAAGTAGTCCGGACCCAGTCCACTTCCCAGGTGCAGTCGTCCTCCCTGGAGGACACTCTGCACTGTTTTAAAAGCCCTGTGTGGAAAAGGGCTGTGAAACTCATTGAACAAGATATAGTTAGGACTGCTAATTTGGATGGCTTTAGAAGAGGGCTGGATAAATACATGGAGGAGGGAACTCTCATCAGCTGGTAGTCAGGATAGTTACCCCGGTATCACTTTACTTCTGTATATCAGTTACCAGGGAGCACAAGATGGAGGAGGTGTAGCTTGCAGCTGGCACACTGCATTGGGCTAGACAGACTTTTGGCCTGATCTAATGTGGCTTTTCTTATCTTCTTGTGAGGAAAGTCCTGGGTCTAATCTTTGGCATATCTATTAAAAAGGATCTATTTCCAGATGCAAATCTGCTTAGATACTAGCTAGAGTTGAGAAGACAGGGCATTCCTGCTGTAAGGTAATGTCTAGGTTTAGCACCCTGGAGGACTAGCACTCTGTACATAGGCTCTGCTAATGGCATGATTTTCTTTTTAACATGGAGTATTATTTTAAAGAGTAGAAGAAAGAGATGTTTTAAAAAAAAAAAAGCAGGGGAATTTATAAGAAGAACATTTTTCAAGATTGTTGTGAAACTAAGACTTGAAAGCAAGAGGAAACTATCTGAATCCTGTGATAACATCAAAGTTTAGGTATTTTTTAAAAACACCTCATAATTCTGAGAAGCAGAATTGAGCAGCTGTTTTCACTTTAAAGGGTCTGGTACATTCACCTCCCCTATAGATTGTACTTGCCTGCTTTTTTATTTCAGTGGTATGCTTGTTTGTTTCCAGCTTTCAGAAACAAATGTTTTTGAGGGATAAGGATTGAGAGGCACCATGTCTGTGAGCTATTTTCACATAATATGGACCAATTTCAGGTGGGGAAAAAAAAATCAAATGAAAATTGGCATGTTCTTCTTTTTAAAAAGGAAGGAGAGGTTTGGGAGATTTTGGACGACTGCCAGGGTGCTTTGGAAGCCACAACTGGGTGGCTCAGTGAAGATACACAGTTCCTGTCCTTCAGTTTCTCCACCCTTGCTTTAGATGGAAGGATTTGGAACAATACAAGCCAAAACCTTTAGTTGAGGAAGTGCCTCGTCAAGCAGCTGGGATACTTAGAAATATTCCCTCACAATAGTTAGTGCCTCAAATCTTAGATCTGGGCAGTCAGTTTCTTCATGGAGAAAGCTGATGGTGTGTCTTCTCCTTCGGTTCTAGGGCAGGTAGAGGAATACACTGGCATGGAGGCTGGGTCCACCGAACATGACTAAAGTAACTCAAAACCAAAAAAGTTACAAATGATCTACCAAAAACTCCTCTCCTGCTGGTCCCACAGAAAGAAATGGAAGCCAGCCATCCTCTTTTGTACTCAACATATCTCTTTTTAAAACTTGTTCTTTATCCAGTCCTTCTTTAAAGCGAGCCTTCCTTCGAGTATGACTTGTCTTCAGCTATGACTGTTTTGAGGAGGAGACCAATCAGAGGGAACTAAACTATACCATCTCTATGCTGGTGTAATTTTCACTCTGATCTCAGAACATACTGGGGAACAAAAGCAATGTGCACAAAACATGCTTACATGAGATCAAGTTCCATTCATTTGTGAGCTTACATCTTGAATAAACACGTGGAGGACTGCTCCAGAAAATTTTCTTAGTTGGTTTTAGCTCATTCTGATAACTGAAGGCACATCTGAGTGGTTGTCAGTCTCTACAAGGAATACTCTGAAACTCCCATCAAAATTTTATGATTAAATCTTATCTGAGGTGTATTAACTTATGCTGGGCTCACTAGTTCCGTGTTAGACTCACTATTCACGAAAGTGATAAACCTATATTAGGACTAAACCACTTTAGATTGCAAGTGTAGGTTCACATAAATGCCCCTTTCCTGTATATTTTTTTAAATATCAGGCAAGGAATATTTAGGAATGGAGTGAGGCCTCTACCATCCTTAGGGGTTCCTGTGGACCCACAAAAGAGGCCCATTTGGCACACTGCTGCTGCACACCACAGCTTTGATTTAGCTGATCACATGTGCTACTTGTTAAAGAAACAAAGGTTAAAAGCGAAAACTATGTGACAGACAATATGATACATAGTTTGGCCGAGAAGAACACTTTCATGAGTATAAATAACTTGCACAATACAAATGCTGTAATTATTACTTGGTGTTAGACAGATGACTGAAGATCATAATGGCATACAGAAGTTACTGGAAGAGATTGTTCTCTTTCACATAATATCTCATATTGTTTGCCTAAGCAGAAACAGATTTACTCTCTTGTATTCTGGCAGAAGCTGCATGTATCTGAAATCTTCCTGAAATGCTGAAATTCAGGAATCGTCATTTAGGAAATTTTGGCATATCAGCCATATGGAGCCATTCTTGCCCTGGTACTGCAATTGTATGAATAAACTGTCTCCTCATTTTGCTATAATTAAGCTCCATGAAATAATTTCAGGGAAGAACCATTGTTTTAAAACTAAGGAATAGATTCTGGTAGACTTGCTTTGGAGCCCAGGAGGCCACAAATGTCCCATTTTGGACTCCCCTGGAGCCTCGGAGGACCACACTGGATCTTCGCTGCCGCCAAAGGGACAACATATCATTTCTAGTTGCTTTTCAGCTGATGTGGGATTGTTTGTGGCTGTCTGGGATGCAAAGCCTATGCAAGATCCCTTACACACACACACTGCAGCCTTTGTATACTGTTATCTGTTAGTTTCAATTTCACTAATCTTACATGGTTTTCTCCTAGTGCCAGTGTTGGCCCACAGGATTCATCAGACAAAAATAAATGATTTTCAGAACAAAAGTTCTTCTTTGTGGTCTCTGTGCCTCATACAATAGGAGCTTTTGCGCCTGCGCGGTAGCGTACGGAAAATTCTAGAGCTTAGTAGCTTGGCGGGAACCCCTCCCCCATGCCGGTACTGCGCATGCTCAGCCCGCCGAGCAACGGTCACTCCTCAGTTTTTTCTTGTCCGCCATCGCGTACAGAAGGTTCTTTTAGTCGCTTGTGCTTTCATCGCAATTCTTCTGGTTTTTTCGACTTTGGCTTCGCCTCGGACTAACGGTTTTTGGATTTCAGACTCACTTCTGGTAATTGACCCTTTCTTCCCCCTTCTTCTTCGCTTTCGTTCTTCGGTTCTTCGACCCTCTGGCTATCTTTTCCTTCCCAGACACCCGTCTATGTCGGCCCTTTTCAAAAAGTGCGTCTCCTGTGGTCGAAAAATCACCCAATCCGACAACCATCGCCAGTGCCTTTTCTACCTGGGTGAGACTCACAACGTTAAGCCTGCCCGGTCTGCCATGAGTTCATTCACCAAACCCTGTGGAACCGTTCGGCGAGACTCAAGTCTCACTGTTGGGAGGAATCCCTGAAGGCAAAGGTAGAGGCGACCATGTCAGAGAAGGCAAAATCGGTAGCTTCTTCTTCCTTCGGGTCGGCAACCGCCATGCCTTCGACCTCATAGGTACCGGGCTCGGTACCGATACTGAAGCTGCCGAAGATACCGAAGCTGTCTGTCCAGGCTCAGGAGTCACCTGTGGGCTCGCAGGCCTCCTCCTCTGCCAAGCCTCTAACAGCGGCTCAATGGAAGCGTCCTCCTTCTTTGGATACCAAGGGAAAGGAGAAGGAGAAGAAGAAGAAGAGGAAGGAGAAGAGGGGCTCACCGTCTGAAGAGGCTCGTTCTCTCACTCCTCCGCTGACCCTGCCTGCTGAAGAACCAGCAGAGCAGTCGGACGTGCAGGAGGTCCTGGAGGTGTCGGATGAGGAGCTGGTAGAACAGGCCGTGCACCCTGAACTGACCAGAAAGGAGGCTGAGAACCCCGGCCCGACCCACCGTGAGTCGGTAGACCGCCGGGAAGAGGCTGTGGCCAAACACCGGCCCTCACCCAGCCAACATCCAGCCTCGCGGAGGAGCCCCTCCCGCTCTCGGTCCCGCTTTTGGTCCCGCTCTCCCAAATGGAGAGTTAGGCCTCCATCTCCTCGCCATCGGGAGATGTGCCCAGAAAGAGCCTACTCCAGGGACTCAGTATACACCTCTGCCTCCTATCTTGGCAGGTACGGTCGTGAGCACCTCTGGCGTGAATACCCGGGGTCCGATCCATTCCTATTCTCCGTCTTACAGAGATGGGTTTCCACGTGGACCCGCGGTACTGGTCACCTCACAGGCGTTCCCAAGTCTCCGCCTCGCAGGCGATCCCGCTCACCCTTGCGGGAGCCGTTTCGATTGTACGAGAGGCTGCCAGAGAAGTCTCCCTCCCCACGATACCGGAGGTCGAGAGAGCCTTCACCTTGCTACAGGGCAGTGTCACCGCCCCCGAGGGTAACGGCGACCGCGACTCATCCCATAGAGGAGGTCACTACGACTCGAGCGAGGGACTCATCCACGACGACCATGCAGGCTGAGTCGTCTATGAGGACCACGCAGGCTGAGCACTCCCATCCCTCAGCTGCGCCTGCCAAATCAACGCAGACCAGCACCACCGCTACACAAACCAAAAAGGCGCCGACGATGAAGACTGTATTGTCAACCGCGACTGTGGAGAAGAGGGCGGAAAATCCAGTGATGGCCGCCCCGGAGAAAAAGGCAGAACGGTCCTCACCTTCCTCTTCATCGGACTCATATGAGCCGGAGTCCGATTCTGGAGAGTCAACACCATCCTCCCATGAATCGCCTCCACTCAAGTTTGGAGAACCAGCCCTGGACGCCGCCCCTGAGGACGTCCGTCAGTTCTAGCCATTCTCCTTCGTATGGCGACAGTGTTGGGCCTCAAGGTGTCTGATCCAGCCCCAGTGGTGCAGGACCCCTTTTTCCAGTATCTGGAGACGCACCCGCCATCCACCGCACCGCTGCCCTTCCTGCCTACACTTCTGGACGCCCTCTGGCAGCCATGGGATAAGCCGGCTTCAGCCCAACCTATACCTCATAGGTTGGAGCATTTGTACAGGACCCAGAAGGAGAATGCAGAGTTCCTGTTCACCCACCCGGTCCCCAACTCCATCATCGTGGAGTTGGCCCAGACCAAAGGCGGCACCAGGCCACATACGACACCGCCAGACCGGGAAGGCCAAAAACTTGACAACTTCAGCCAACGATTCTACTCCGCATCCTCCCTGGTGGTTCGGGTCTTGAATACCATGACTTGCATCGCCGCGTACCATCGGAATGTCTTGGACCAGCTTGCCCTGCTTCTGGAGGACCTCCCCAATGTCTCTCAGGAAGCGGCCATCCAGTTGCACAATGAAGCCATCGCGTTGGCAACCCAACAACTGGCCTCCTCGCGGCATGCTGTGGAAGCAACCTCGAGGGTGATGGTAGGGTCGGTCGCCCTTCCACGCCATACATGGTTGAGGTCATAAGGGCTCCAGGAGGATAGCCATAAGAGGATTGAAGATCTCCCTTTTGATGGCCAGGGACTTTTTCATTCCTCCACAGATGAGGCCATGGACCATGTCATCAAGGCCCGACTAACGGCCAAAAAGATGGGCATCAACCAGCCACAACCTTGGCGCAGCTTTGGTTCGCGCCAATCTTGGCGTAGGTCCACCGCCTGCTCTTTCCCAAACAGTCGGATCGCTCCACAGCCTCCCGGCCTTCGACTTCGTCGTCCACAAGGAGACCTCTTCGAATGTCCCTCCTCCTCTTCTAAGAAGTCTTCCTCGGGCACAAAGTCAAGGTTTTGACCGCCTTCGCAGGTCGCCACCAATACCGTCCTTCCGGCTACCAACATCCCCGGAAGATTCGACCGAGCCTGGCCAGACACCTCGCCGACTGGACGGCAGTCACCTCAGACCCTTGGGTACTTACCATCGTCCGTCTTGGCTACGCCATCAAGTTTCAAAGATACCACCGCGAGGCGTCTACTACTCCACCCAGGCCAGCTCGGTCTTGCTGGAAGAGATCCAGTCCCTTCTGCAAACAGGGGCGATCGAGGAACTCCCACCCTCAACCAAGATCACCGGCTTCTTCTCCCGGTACTCTACAGTACCGAAAGCGGACGGGACCCTGCGACCCATCTTGGACCTCAGAGGGGTGAACTACTACATCTGCCCCAAGAGATTCAAGATGCTCACGCTGCCCTCGATCATGCCCTTCCTCCATCGAGGAGACTGGTTCGCCTCCATCAATCTTCAGGATGCCTACTTTCACATCGCCATCCGTCCGCAGCACCGTCGATACCTCAGATTCGCGGCCGACGACACCTGCACCAGTACAGGTTGCTGCCCTTTGGACTGTCCACCGCGCCCAGGGTCTTCACCAAATGCATGGTCCCAGTGGTATCGTACCTGCGGACGAAAGGCATTTCCGTCTACCTCTACCTGGACGACTGGCTCTTGGTGGCGTCCTGCAAACAGAGACTGTACGAGGACATACATTGCACACTGACTCTTCTCACTCGCCTAGGGCTTCGAATCAATCCAAAGAAGTCCCACCTCGAACCTTCCAGGGTCCTTGATTTCATAGGGGCGACCCTGGACTCGGTACCGGCGAGGGCGTACCTGCCAATCGATCGGCCAAGAAACGCTCCACCTTGCAGCTTCGAGCGTCCACCGATCCCCCACAGTGACAGTGAGGAGGATCCAACAGCTCCTCGGCTACATGTCCTCCATGATGACCATGACTTACTTCTCCAGGCTACATGCACAACCGCTCCAACACTGGTTCGTACAGATTTTCAACCCAATCCTCAATGACCAGAGCCGTCAGCTTCACCTGCCCCAAGACATGTGCCAATCCCTCCTCTGGTGGCAGTCTTCGAGCAACCTCCTTATGGGCATGCCATTCCGAGAGGAGAATCCGACGGTAACGGTAATGACAGATGCATCCCTCTTCGGGTGGGGAGCGCACTGCGATGACCTCAGAGTCCGCGGCTGATGGGTCAATCACGAGACCGATCTCCACATAAACGCCCTTGAGCTTCTCGCCATTTGGAAGGCTCTGAAGGCATTCTGGCACCTCGTTACCAGCCGCACGGACTGATTCTCATGGACAACACTACAGCGGTCTGCTATGTCAACAGGCAGGGAGGACTCATTCGTCAACCTCCTCCACATAGCCCTCGGCTTCTGGAACTGGTGCATCTCGCAAAAATCCACCCAGTGGCGGTTCACCTGACCAGGCAGGAGAACACCACAGCAGATGCACTCAGCAGGGACACCTCATCCCACCAAGAGTGGTCCCTCTCCCGCGAGGCTTTTCAGATGGTTCAGGATCGATGGGGCGAGTCCGAGATCGACCTCTTCGCTACCACCAAGAACGCGAAGTGTCATCGGTACTGTTCGAGGGCTGACTGAGATCACCATTCCATCGGCCATACCTTCCAGTTCAGGTGGAACAAGGGTCTCCTCTACGCGTTCCCTCCGTTCCCGCTCCTGGGCTGAGTAATATCGAAGATCCTCGCGGATAGCACCGACATCACCTCCTCGCCCTGTACTGGCCAAGGCAGCATTGGTTTGCCCCCCTGCTCCGGGCCACTCGGGAAGAGATTCTCTGGTTCCCGACGGTACCAGACCTCCTCTCACATTCCAACGGCCGTGTACTCCACCCGGACCTGTCACTCCTGGCCCTCCATGCTTGGAGGATATCGCTTAGCGGACCCTATCATCGGGAACGTCCTTATTGAAGCCAGGAAGGAATCAACGCACCGCAACTACCACTACAAGTGGCGCTGCTTTGTTACCTTCGCAGAGTCCCGGAGGGAGCCTTCATCGCCTGTGAAGTTGCCGACGGTGCTCCACTTCCTCCTGCACCTTCGCGAGCAAGGCTTAGCCTTCTCCTCACTGAAGGTTTATCTAGCCTCAATCGTAGCCTACCAGCCTCCATGATCACCATCGGCGGCCTTATTCTGTGATGGTACCGTGCGGCGGTTCCTGAAGGGCCTTCAGCACTTCTATCCACCAGTATCGCCGCCATTACCACCGTGGTCCCCTCTCTGGTGCTGTCGCAGCTGACTAGGCCACCATTTGAACCCATGGCAACTGAAGATGACAGACTGCTGTCCATGAAAGCAGCCTTCTTGGTGGCTGTCACCTCTGCCAGACGAGCTGGGGAGTTGACAGCGCTTCGGAGTGACGAGCCTTACCTGGTGTTCCATAGGGACAAGGTAGTTCTTCGGCCTGACATCTCTTTCCTGCCAAAAGGGGGTGTCCCGCTTCCATCTTGGACAGGGCATAATATTACCGGCTTTCTACCCTGGACCGACAACTGCACTAGAGAAATCTCTTCACTCCCTAGATGTTCGCAGGGCCTTGGCCTTCTACACTGACAGGACTTCCTCTTTCCGACAGACTCCACACCTGTTTGTCTGTTACGGTAGACGTCGGAGAGGCCTCAAGGTGTCCACCCAGCGCTTTTCCAAGTGGGTGGTACAAACTATACAACTGGCATATGAGCTTGCAAAGCAACCTCCACCAGCCTTCCTTCAGCTCACTCTACGAGAGCTGTGGCAACATCTGCAGCCCTCCTGCGAGGAGTGGACTTGCCTGAACTCTGCCGTGTGGCAACCTGGTCTCAGCCATCGACCTTCGTGCGCCACTACAGGCTCAACTGCCGGTCCCGTCGAGATGCTCACTTTGGACGTGCTGTGCTGGCTTCTGTACTCTAGGACCTGACCCACCGTCCTACTGGTAAGCTACACAGTCTTCTATTGTATGAGGCACAGAGACCATGAAGAAGAAGAACAGGTTGCTTACCTGTAACTGTAGTTCTTCGAGTGGTCATCTGTGCCTCATACACGCTCGCCCTTCCCTTCCCCTCTTTTTCAGGTCCCTGTACCTCTTACGGCGGACCACAGAACTGAGGAGTGACCGTTGCTCGGCGGGCTGAGCATGCGCAGTACCGGCTTGGGGGAGGGGTTCCCGCCAAGCTACTAAGCTCTAGAATTTTCCATACGCTACCGCACAGGCGTGAAAGCTCCTATTGTATGAGGCACAGATGACCACTCGAAGAACTACAGTTACAGGTAAGCAACCTGTTCTTCTGCTCTTTCTTAAACTTCCAAGGTCTCGGGAGGAAAGGGCTGCATTCAGCTAAGGTTTAGCTCCTCTTAGCTTTTTGTTTAAAATTATTGAAAATGTTTAGATTTGGCTTTTATGAAACCTGTGGGCCAACACTGGCATTGAAGGATATCATAGGAAGGTGTGACCTCTATCAGTGAAAATGCATGCAACTGGTACTCCTTCATCTCCAAAGACCGTAAGGTATGTAAGAGGCCTTGCTGAGATGAGATACCCACAATAATGGGGTTAGAAAATAAATTTATTGTCAACTTGTTGCAGATTACTGACTATCAGTAGAATTTCTGAGATCTTCATTACCGATAATCACTGAGCTTCAAGCAAAATAAAACAAACAAACAAAAAAAAACACCAGAAAAAATTTTTTGGAACTTGAAGGTGCAGCTAAATTATCAATTTATCATTTGATAAATACAATTCAAATGATAAACTTCAAGTCCAATAGTGAAATTGAACAAATTGGATCACTAACAAACAGGCGAAGGAGAGGAGAAGAGAAGTAAAATCAAGTCTAAATATTTTCTGAAGCTTGTAAGTTTGAAAAAGTAAGACAATAAAAGGGATGGCTAAAACAAAAAGCTAAGGGGAGCTAAAACACAGCTGAAGGCACTTCTCTATCCAAGAACTGGAGGATTCAGAAAGATCAGGACTCTTTCTGAAGATAATTTGCTTTGTTGTGATTAATCATCTGGAACAAGGTTGGAAATGGAGGAAATAATGGAAGGTACGGCAAACATCACTGAAACTGAATCTGACTGAGTTTTATTTGCCTCCAAAGCCCGCAAGGAGCCTTAGAGGGCTTGCTAGATGCGATAGGCAAAACAACGGGGTTAGAAAATTCCAAGCAAGGTCTTTGGTAAGGCACAGTCTTCGTATGGTTGATGTACAGTCACCACAAGAAGAGAGCAGCAGGTTAAATTTTTAATGGTAGAGAAATTAGCACAGTAACCTGTTAGTCTTGGTGATAATCAGATCTTCCAAATTGGTCTATAGAAAAGTAAGCTCTCACAATATAGCACTCAAGGCCGAACTGGCTGACTCCCCAAAAAACCACACAAACTTCAACGTTTTTGGGAGAAAACAAGGTCACAACTTTATTGGCTACCCATGGGCATGTCAACCCTGTCACATCAGGGTTGACATGTGCATGGTAGATCAGGGCATTGGCCAAGCCGCCTGTAAGCCGGTGAACCAGACAGTCTGCCAGGCCAGGACTGCCTGGAGGCAGGCAGAGATTGTCTGCCCCATCAGGAGTGCATAGGATGTGGCAAACACCACCACACACCCGCTTCCTCTTGCACTCCTAACACCCAATAATTCCTTGTCTCAGCCTGGGAACTGCCATCCCAGATCCAGGACCCATGACACCGCCTGAAAGTTGTGACAAATGAATGCAATTGCAGCAAGGTATTCAACAATAGGACCTGCAGGGGAGGTGGGTGGGATGACGACTTGATGTCAACTGGTCCTCCACCAGCTGGAGGAAACCAAAGCTCTCCTTTCCAGCCGGAAGGGGACCCTCCCATGCTGGTTCAAATCACATAGGCAGCCAATGAGCTCAACCTAGCAGGCAGGTCACTGGCCGCCCTGACCCCGAGGAGGGCAATCCCAACCAACACAGGGGTTGCTGGGAAAGCAGAAGGCACCCTCCTCACCATGCACGTGGCCGGCAGGACTATGTGAGCAGTGCCATCAGGCCGAATTGCAACTTCCCCACAACCTGAGTCCTTGCAACTAATTTCTTTGCTTTTGCAGGTTATTATTGCCTCCAAATTTGCATGTTCTTTTTGTGATGTTT